>CACRXP010000539.1:244952-274423 GCA_902702965.1 Spirometra erinaceieuropaei | reverse complement strand
CAGACTTAAAAATCTCATAATTAGAAACGTTAAAAGCGAAGCCTACCTTTCTTTGAGTATAAAATGTCAAGACGGCACGATTTACAACCAAATAAGTAAAAGAAGGCATATTTTATTCATGCTTTCTAAAAAATATATTTGACCTTATAGGGCTAGGGAAAATCGGCGTGAGAAGCACACATTACTTAAGTAGTCATTTTATGGCGAGTGCAGTTTGTTCAGGAGGTCAAAAAGAAGTACATTTAAAAGCAAACATCCTGGTAAATCCAAACTACCATAGAATTATGTCGCATGCTAATCAATTTTACAATCCTACCTATGTAATCCTAATCGAAAACGTATTTAAGAATTTCAGCTAATATTTCATGAGATCAGTCACTCACTGTTTATGACCGGTGGCGAGGCGCCGGTTGATTTTGGTTCGACGAAGTGCTTTTGAATCATATAAAAGACTCCGTCTATGAACTATCTGCCTTGTGTGCGTGGGCATGTTGGCGTTTCCTGTCCCAAATGGTGGTCAGAGCTATAAATGACTGAATAAAGACGGAATAAGCCCGAAACAGTTCTTTATCAATCTGCCTGCATCTCCACCTCTGCCTCTTTTGATATATTTGGTCAAGAGGTTGGCTAAGTCTGTTTATCCGTCTGAGAATTACTTTTCTATCTGAACCTGGCCCATCTCGGGATTATTCGTAATCCCTTTCACTGGCCTGTTTTAATAATCACGCCGACCATTCCTTGTATTCCCGCATTTACAGTTCGTGCGTGGCAATCCTGCGCTCCTGGCGGAGATTCAGGATATAGTGGACGACGGTGGGGAGAGAACCGCCTACAACCTTCTAAACGCATTTCTTAACCACCAGCGCAGCCGGAGATCTGCTTCCGTTGTCCATGAGGATGGGACGGTGAATGACAAGGCTAACATCCCCAAACTCTTGTCCAGATTCCCCGCCAAGGATAAACAGTTGGAAGATATCGTCAGAAAGAGAGTTGCTGACGAGAAGGCTGATGCCGGAAAACAGGAAGATCTAGGGGCGAACCAAAATGAGGCAGCTGGTTTGAAGGCCGGAGAGCAATCACAGGTAAAAGCCGCTGCTAAATCCAACGATAGCCCCATTGAGGCAGCCAAAAAACCGAAAGCAGCAGTTGGTGATGCTGGCAACAACGCTGTCCCTCCCGATGTGGTAGCCGATGCTTCTGCTAAGAAGAATCCGGAGGACGAAACTGTGCAGAAACCGGACGCTGGAGTGGCAGACTCTAGAATTCCTGAATCAGAAACAGGAGGCAAAGAGGCAGCGCCTGGACCTGCTGATCAGGCAGCAGAGAAGGCCAACCCACCGAAGGAGGATTTGCCGAATGGTGAAAATAGGGATGTGAAGGCTATGGGACGGCCGGAGGAGCACGAGGTGCCGCAGGCAGAAAAGCCGGAGCCGGCGGTTCCTGCCGAAGTGGTTGACGTAGTGCGAAGGGCGGTGGAAGTCTTTAGTATGTCACCTTTTATCTTCTAGGTTACTCTTTCGTTTATTATAGTTTGTACTTTAAACATATTTATTGACCTCCTAGCCGTCGTCCGTACCGCCACCGTCATCTGTCTCTGCTAATCGAAGTTTCCTCCGGGTACCTTTCGTGCCTTTCTAAGTCCACACAGCTGCCGGAGAGCCGGCTCGGGCCTATTTTCTATCGATCTTGTCTCACCAAGATTTTTAAAGAAAAGAAACCGCGGTTACTCATATTCGCGCGAATTCTGGTCGACTCAAAACAGGGCACTGCTGTAATATTAGACACGGACAGGAGTTAGACAGATTTGACACCGTTATATGGAGGCATCATGTTACTTCAGCCACTGCGCTCAGTCGACTCTCCAGTAGGATTGACTTGAAACTGCCACTGATACATGATGGAGGGTAGAGGTCGTAGTGCGCCTGAGGTGCGGCGTTAATTTTCTTGGAAATTACACAAGGCAGGAGGAATATTGCAGTTCATATACCAGAAAACCCACGGGGAACCCTGGGGGACCCATTGATGAGCCGAACCTCTGCCCGCTGCCCCAGGCAGTGGCACAGGATTGGTGAAACACACGTGTCTGGGCATTTTGTTAGTACCTGTGCTGTCAGTATGGTAAATAATCACATTTCTAACTATCCCTCTGGTATCTGTTACCCTCCCTCTCACCCTCGAGATCCGTGAAGCACTTGTCCGGCTCGTGTGCATCTAAGTGATCATCGCGCGTACCGCACTTGTCTGCGGCCAGCTCTCGTCGTCTTGTCTTACCAACGAAAAGTGTTGGGTGGTAGAGAAGAAATTAGCTGCCGTAAGGTTTCTCCACTGCGCCCTCTGCGGGATCAGTGATGGCTTCCATGGACAACAATGGACGACCTACCACGTGATTTTTAAACGGAGACTACGCTAGACGCAGTATGTTGAATGAAGCTGATGATTTTCTGCCCGTTTCTGCCTAACCTCGTTTCTTCCAACTGCAGTCCTGTATCGAAAGCGGAGGGTCGGAGCACCACCCTTGCCATTTTTGGAAGCGAATTTTGAGGAAAGTAGCTTAAGTGTCAACCAACCGTCGGATAGGGTTCCCGGAATTTAAAATCCAAATCGCTTGGTGACCAAGGCAGATGAACATGCGCCTACGCGCGATCTCACATCAGTGACTGATAGGCGGCATCTGAGGCAAACTAGCTAGCTCATGACCGGATGAGTCTTATTACTTACTTTGCTCTCCCTTTTTTCTCTTCAGGTCGCGACCAACTAATCTTTCCCTACCTAATTAAGGACGACCTGGTGTCTGTTAGTGTAAGTGTATCCTCACCCATCCCCCTCCCTTCCCCTTACATTCGCCACTTTTGTGCTCTGAAATGTCTCAAAGAGCATTTTCGACCGTATACTGTGACATTCGCGTTCCTGTTTCAGTTCAGCGTCTCTTTTACGTCAGAATCTGCTGCCGGTTCCTACGATCTTTACTTCCATAACTGCGGTGAGGCCCTTGCCGACGTGTCAGTGAGTAATTCCTCCATCTTCAGAATAATAATACTCTTTTCTTTCATCATATGCCGACGAGTCTTATTCTTTTCGTCCTACAGATTACTATGACGGAACAAAATCCAGACAGTTTCTTGTCAGTAGGGGAGCAGCCTTTGTGCATTTTATACACCGTTTTCAGTTTAATCTACTTCCTGCTCTCCATCATTTGGTTCATACACCTCCGACTGTCCACGTAAGTTCACAACGGTCTCTTTTTATCATTAGTGTTTCCCCTTCTACCTTTCCCCGTGTCCAGGATTTGTCCGGACCACCGTTGCATTTCGGACCTGAGACACACCATTAGCAATCCGACCCACCAAATGTCACTGCCCACCTACAACCCTTGACATGGCGCCTATTCAGTGTCCGGCTTTTCCTTACATTCTTTCAGCTGCGTTCATCTTAATGTAGTGCTGGGACCGCTAAAACATGGTAAGACCCCCGGAAGGGATGCGGGCCAGTCTGATCCAAAAGTACGGGCTTATAGTAATTTTAACTTCTGTTCTGCCCTAATTTTGAAGGGAGCTCGTGTGCCCTGTAGCGCGCCTGATCACTATTGATATCTGGATCAGATCTTCGTTCCTATTAAGGAGGGAGGTTCGTCAGAACATGGAGTTGCACCCGTGAATTTTCGAGCTGGCAACACCAACCTGTCGTCGGACGAAATGAGTAGTGAGAAGCAGGATTGTCGCACTAGTGTTTGGGTGCACAAACAGATAAGCAGCTGTCCATGGGAGGGAGGGAGGGGGGTACGTGGTGTTTTGATAGGTGCCCGAGGCGAGTAGAGGTGTTGTATGTTTCAGTTGTTGCTCACTTGGTGGGGGTGGGGAGGGGATGGCTTGTTGGTGAGATTCTGCATGTCGCGCATGCAATAACAGTTGCTGTCTTTAAGATTGGCGCCAGTCAGTAAACCGTGGTTGTATAACCCTCGTAACGGATGTCTAGGTAAACATGGCAGTTGACGTTTTCCACATTGGAATACCAAGCTCCGGGGCATTCCGTGCGAGTTTGATGTTAGCCATGGCGACCGATCCAGTACCGCCCCAACTGAAACGTCGGTCACACTCCAGGACGTGCGCAAACACGTAAGACAGGGGGTCACGTGGGCAGGTAGCCAGTTTGCGTTCGCTAATGTGAGTCAAGTCGCCGACTCTTGTGGCTAATGTAAACACGAAGACAATTAGCTCATGGGATATGGTAAATGACGTTAGTTTGCTCTCCTTTGTCTATGGGATCGTTTACTCGAGACAGTGCTCCACGCTGGGATGACGCCGGCTTATGGGCGATGCAGATGCCAAACTGGTTTAATTATCGGGCGATCGCCTGAGAGCTTCCTTGGATGTAGGGCAATGAATATAATTTCCGCTTCACCGCCTTTCCATCAGAGTTCGGGTCTTGTGATCGCGTCCGACGTTTGGAACAGTTTTTCGTCATATTTCTGGGTCTTATCCGATGTGAGTAGTCTGCCGATGGAAGCCAGTAGGCGTTTCTGGTAATCAGCTGAAAGTGAGCGATGTGCTGTCCTGGGCTCTATACACGTCCACCATCAAAGTCAAACTAAACACACAAGTATGCGCAGTATTCGCATTGGTTAGTTGCGACGCCTCCAGTACTTGCGGCTTGGCGATCCGAGCCTGAATATACTCCAACGGGAAACCACGCTTTCAGCAATCAGTGGCTGTGACAGCTGCCACCCCGCGGCCGATTAGCAGAGATCCTTGACTGATTTGGCCTTCTTCCGCACAGTCGCCACATAGCCAGCCTGCCCTCGTCGGCCTCGTTATGTGTGCCGGTCTTCCGTTCTGCTACCCCTTGAGGCCTGTCGTTGCCATCTGAGCAAGAGCGTAAGGCCTGGCAGGCCAGCCTGCTCTTCAAAGCAGGACTGGTTGCTTACGACTCGCGCGCCGAGTGCATTTTCATTTTGCAAAGGGAGCCATCCCTTTCTACTGGTTTTGCATGCCACTGGAGTTTCTCATCACGTTCTTACCTCTTTCTTTTTTGGGGGAGGGGCAGGGATGTTTTAGGGTCGGGGGAAGTGGAGCACCCGGAAAACAGGACCGTGCCCGTTGGCCTGTCTGCACACTACTCACTGTGCTCCTGGTCGGCGAGCACCGGAGTGTAGCTACTGAGAACCAGACGAAGAAGCAGTTAGGGAGTGTATTTGTAACACTTTTATCGGTGCAGTTCAAGAAATCTTGCGACGTTGATTATTAGATTAGCGGAATTTAGAAAGTTCTTTTGCACTGGTGAGTGCACCACCGTGATCGAGTGCTGTAGGATAATGCAGAAAGCATGGCGAACTGCGTATTCCGAGGCTACCGCTCTCCAGTCTGAATGGGAAAGCAAAGCGACAGACGTTCCCACCGCTGACGCTTAGCGTTCAACCATTAAGAGTTGGATTTCATTCAAATATGCGTTTATCTCCTTGAAATCCGACAGTTAACCTTGAGAAGTTTCGCGCAGTTGTGCTGCACAGATAATGGTGGGGTGACGACGAAGCCAGCTGTTTTTGCCAGTACCCCCAGTTAGCTTTGCATGTACACTTGCCTCTTCAAAATAGCGTTATTCTTACCCTTCTGATGCTTTTAGAGCTCCAGTTTATCGAATTCACTACCTGATGTTTGCCATGATCATCGCAAAGGCAAGCTCACTGGCTTTTCACGCTGTAAGTAAATCACTGTCTCCCTAGATGTCTTTCGATCGTTTTATGCTATTTGCCACACTTAACGAGTCTTGTCACCGACAGTGAGATGAGAGCCAGCACGTTCTTTGACCTGCCTTGCCTTTTTCAGATCAACTTCTACGTGATCGGCAAGCACGGGGTACCCGAGGAAGGCTGGGCTGTGATGTACTACATTTCCCACATGTGAGTGACTGATTCTATGATGAGGAGCATTGCTGTTGCCGTCGCCTCAGCGCGTTCCCTCGGTAGATTCAAACCTACCTACTCCAAAGGGCCGCAAAAAAAGAAGTCCGAAAGCCGCACCTTCTGCCTGGGGTTTTCTTTAAGCCAAACTTGGGGACATTTAGCTTGTGAATGGCCTATACAAGCAGCCAGCTTATGTTCTGCACACCTGACCACGAAGTTCGACCTAAAATAACTCTGTAGGATTTAATCAAAACTCGGTCACACCCGTGATTGCTGGTTTTTTTATAAAGCCGTGCAGTATTCATAGGTTTCGATTTTGGGAGAGACCTTTACAGTTCACGTGTCAACTCGCCCATATTTCCTTTCTCAGTGTGTCACGCCAGCTCGTAATTGAAACATTCGTAGGTCCTTTCCAGACTGCCCGTCGCTGAGAACCAGTCGTGTTTGATTGGCAACGGCTTACAGGGTGATTTACGCACCTATTTTCCACTATAAACTCACCTACAACGAGCTTTAACTCGGACGTCTGACTTTACTACACATGCATGCTTGATGACATTTTGAACCCACACAGACGAAAACATTCGCCAGAAGAATGTCCTTGTGATCGTACGGTGGTCGGCATATATAGTCATGCATTCGTTTTGTAAGTGGGTACAAAGCGATCTGAAAGATCACACGATCAATCAACCAAACTTATGCATCCAGTAACAAACTGCAGAAGTCTGGCTTTTATCTCAAAATTTGCATTTGCATCCCCGCATTGAGACTGAAGTGGTTGTTAGAATAAAGAAGGCTTGCGACTCTTAATAGCCTTGCATGTCGACGGAGCCCTATCCTCTGTCTTAATAACGGCCTGGTACGCCTGTACTGGATCAGCACCGTTTGTTAAACGTTTGGAGTTTTCAACTTGAACATACAACTCTAACTGCCTCAGGCCTCGTAAGCATTTACGAAATCTGCTGGAGGCAATAGGGATGCTCTTGACCACTTCTAAGAGCCTATGTTTTCAAGCCGCGTCATTACACCGACTTTAGACTGCTGGGAGGTCGTTTTGTTTTCTGAATCATACTTCCTCAGGACTACCATCCACCGTCCGTGCACTCACTGAACTGATGCCCACTTTGCCTGCTCTAGCATCATACCGCATCTTCCACTTTTCTCAGGCACAGTTCCTGCTGCCTCCTTCCCCAGTGCCTCTGTTCGGTCATTTTTACGTGCTAAACCTGATACAGGGACGTCCGTTAGAGCGCGTCATCATGCTACGTGGAGAAATTATGGTCAACCATGCTCCAGTACGCCCTCCTACCAGACCATCTTTTTAAGGAATGGACACCTTCCTCCTTCCCCGTTGTTAATTTTGTCTTTGTTTTATGTATCACACAGGACTCGGGGTTTTCTTCTGTTTGTGACCATCCTCATGATCGGCGCGGGCTGGACCTTTATAAAGCACGTCTTCAGTCGACGGGAGAAGCATCTCTTTGCCATCATCATCCCGCTTCAGGTAAGATTGCACAGACGTGTGCTAAACCTCACTAGTCCAGGCAGTGTGTAGCAGATCCTGCAAACGTCAGCCCCCTTTGCCCCCAGATGCCTACTGAGTAGTATTATACGATCTAATGATGTTAGGCGTATCCTGACACGTTTAAAAACGGAAAAGTTCGTTGGCAATTTTCGTAACTTTTCGAGGACCCGCATGCCAAACTGTCAGTATTTACATGGACTTCACAGCAGTGTCTGTGCAGCCACATGATTCCAGTTTTTGAAATGAATTAGCTGCCACTACAGGCTGTCCTACAAACCGTCGCTTTCTTCTTCCAACTGACGGGGGACTTTCCACACCGACACGCAATTCTTTCTTCCAACTATAAACCTGTTGCAGTTACTACCTGGGTAGTGTGTAGTTCTTCCATTAATCTTCAACACCCGTGAAAATAGAGTCATATTTAATGAGGAGATGCGTGAACATTCGCTTCTCGTACTACTTCCTTAGAATGCTGCAGTTTTTCGATTGTTATTCTTAAAGGGCACGTATCTACCGGTTGTAAAAACTTAACACGGCGAATTTTCGATACGCCATGGCTATCTTTTGCTTAGCGTGGTGTGTGCACGCTTATTAACAATGCTTCCGAATGTAGGATACGTTCTCCATTAATTCATGAATTTAATGAACATCAGGTGGTTTCTTAATGGCATGAAGAGTTATGTGATTTGGCCTAAATAGAAACTATATAGCACGTATTTTCGAAGCCCCAAATACATTTCCTACAGCAGGCTACGTCTTAAATAATGCAGGCAATTAAGAACTTTAAAACTGACAGATGTGCCCGCTTCAAGTAAAACATGTTTTTCCACAGAATGCTCGTACTAAGTGAATTTTGTATGCGTCCTTTCCACAACGTATGCTTGCCTAGATTCAAATAAACACAAACTGCTGCCCTACAATTAGCCTGAGTAGATTATTTGTCTACGCACTGACTGACTGTTGATTTACACCTTAATATGGTTGAGTTAGTCTGAGTAGTGACTTTTCGTGGGGCTTCTGGGCTGCATTCGGTTGTTAGGAATTTTGAATCTTGCAAAATTGCTTTAACCCCCTGCTTAGAAGTCTACTCTCTTGTCCCGCATAGTTTTTTTCCCGCTATCCACCCACACGCGTCTTCCCATGCATTTACAGGTTCTTGCAAATGTGGCCACCATTGTGATGGAGGAGTCAGAGCAGGGTGCTAGCCGCTACGTCACCTGGAAGGAGATTTTCACAGTGGTCGACCTTGTCTGCTGTGTAATAATCCTTTTCCCAGTCATTTGGTCCATTCGACACCTCCAGGCAGCTGCGCAGAGCGATGGAAAGGCCGCCCAGAATCTCCGCAAACTACGTCTCTTCCGACACTTCTACATCATGGTGAGTGACTTCTAGACCTCGTCGTCATGCTTGCTCTCATATCGAAGCTGTTCTTGCCTACCACTTCCTCCTTGGCTGCCAACCATTGCCGCTCAACAAGGTTAGTAGGTCCGCGGCCAGGCTTCTGACTGAAGTGTCTCCTTCGGGGATAGGACTTGGTCACCTATTATGCGCCTGCACTTCTCCGGCTTCTTTTATAATGACAATAATAATGTAGTATATAATAATATGGCTGTCGTAGCTCGGAGGAATACTTTGCCTGATTCTTCGATGAGAGAGAGAGAGAAAGCTAAGGTGGACGGACAACCGAAGCGTGGAAGGTAATGCTGCCACTTGAGACAGCAATTGGCTCGAGCCGAATACCTACCTTGCATGCTTACGACTTCCGTTGCCGCCTTCCAGTAGTCCGATATTTCATCGTCGGGTTTTTTTAAGATTTTTTTTCAATTACCTACGGACACTTCATTTGAGGTGGGACAGCCAGCGTATAGGCTTAACGATCCCTAGGAGTGCGCTTGCGACATAGACCGGGCGATTCATCACGGCAGTCCCTCGTCTGTTCTCTGCCGGGAGGATGGTTCTTCCTCCACCACACCATAATGATCTGATTGCACCTCCTTAGGCCGGTGGGAGCACGTTCGTACGACGGTGCTGGATAAACAAACATATAATTATACACTGACTTAATACGTCAGCTCATCAGTTACTCCTGTGCTGAGAAACAAGGCGTCTGGGCCGCAATAGTGTCGACTGGTAAGAAACCGAGGGTTTTTGAAACACGCTTCTATGCTCTAGTTTCCTCCCCTCATGCCATGCTGTTCGCAATTCTCCGGGCTTCTCTTCCAACATTGTGGTATTTTGCGCCCGACTGACGTCAACGATTACAGCTGTCGTTTTTGCCAGTACATCCGTTAGCATGGTATCAGGAAAGGAGAGCCATCGTGTCCTCCCATCCTCGATAACCGATTCATGCTTTTGTAGCCGCAGATGGCTGTCGTTGATTAGTGCACACGTCATTTGTTCACCAACTCCCCGGACTGTCAACCGGCCCATTTCTAGATAGCCTACAGACTTGCATCCGACCAGTCCCGGTGTGATGCCTTCGTGTTGACAGGTTTGCAGGGAGCGGTATTGGTAAAAGCTTACCGGTTGTATGCTCCCTAAAGTTTCACACGTTTCCACTTTGAAATTACTGCCCCTCAACGACTTAGTATGAGTCTGTCATGCCTTGCTTCTGAGAGGCCTGAGTGCGTTTGCAACGCGTTTCACCCGGTAACTCTCAAACGGAGCGATGGTAACTGAATTCGTTTCATGGTCAAATACGTAATAAGGAGCTTTACTTGTCTGGGCCCTACCAAACCCTTTAAATTCCGAATGTTATTACCGACAAAGGCAAGGGAGACTGTTAGCCGTCGTCAGCCAGTCATACCCGACCCCGAAGTGTGGAACACCTGGGCTCGAACTCGCAACCTGTTAGCTAGAAGTCCAACACCTCTAACCACTGGGCCACGGGCCCGTTGTCCTGTCGGTTTCGATCGGGAATATACAATGGTAGAGGGGCGCTCACCGATCGTTCTTACGGAATTCACTCGTTCCGTTGTGCCTTACGGGCTGTCTCTCGAGCCCAACCAGCAGCCACACAGTGGCGCATGATATAGGCAGAATGTTATTACCGACGAAGCTAACTATGTCCTTTCTACTGGATAAGTTGCCGACGTTGGTATGCAAGTCTTGCGCGATCTTATAATGTTGGCCCTGAGACCTTATTGTCAGGAGTACGTGTGCTGGGGCACGCACCCCCGTCTGACGGAAGCTCACGAGGAGCTTTTTTCGCTAGATTAACCTCCAATTCATGTAACTGCTCTTCCTGAGCTTTACGGGTCAAGCGGCCTTTACTATTTGCTTTTAGACGGCGGCGACGTAAGAAAGAAGAGACTAAAGCTTCACTTTCTTCACCGGCTCCACACGAAACCCTACCCTTGTTATTCCCACACGAATTTTTGCATCAGGCCTTTACGGCACATAATCGCAACGTCACCACTTGCCCGGCTTCACCGTTCCGTGGCTTCCCGCGGTCTTATTTTCCACGTGACTGTTTTTGCCGAAACGCTGCATAAGAGGCGACTCAGGGAGCGCGACTTTTTTGAGAAGGAGCTCACCTCTTAGAGAAGTGTATTGTTGACAGATGAGTCTGGGAGTAATAAATGACGACTTGTAGAGACGATCTTACTAGCCTCCCGTTCACTCCCTCTCTCTGTCTTATCTCCCGATCAGCTGCGCTGAAACACGCAATATAGACAAACAGACAACACGGTAGAATGCCTTTCTCTAAGTCTCCTCTGAACTGCCTGCGTACACTGCTTGCTCAGCATTTACTTATGGGACCTTGCACTGCAACTGCTACTCAGTCCTTGCGTGGAACTGATGTGTTTGTACTTGTAATTATTACGGCGTGCATCAGAACTGATTTAATAGTCTCCATGCAGTAAGAATGATCATCCTGAATTGCAGTCGATCGGTGTAGACCCTAGAGCGAAATCGGACCAGTTGGCACGTCAGCTTCCTTCACCTATCAGATCGCCACGGTACATAGCAGAATTATCCGAGCTTGCGGATAAGAAGGGCCCAGGTGGCCAATTACGTTGCTGATCGAGTCCACATTCGTTCGGCAGGTGGGATCTGGGAAGCGAAGTAGAGGAATGAGAGCCAAAAGTATTGATCGAATGCTTTCAGTCAGTGCATAGCTTCGGAGCGCAGGGGTTGTCTCAAATCCGTACAGACTTCGTATCCTCATAATATTTGTCTTTAAACCCGTTCTTGTTCCAGCCAACTGAGCTACAAGGCCCCGCCGGGAGCCGTGAATTTATTCACATTTGGGTCAATTTTCCCACCCATCCTACTGCAACTTATACGCCACTGTATCGAATACGCGTGGATCCCTTGCTCACGCATGCGACCCAAATATTCGAGATGATCCCACGAGGGGCTTCCAGTGCGATAAATGGCCAATCAGCATGTAACACGCCATAGGCCAGAATATTCCAGAATGCCCACCGCGACAGGCGCGTCATTGGCCGGAAGATTCGAGAACGGTTAGAACTCCAATAAATAGGTGAGAGTTAGTAAGCTGGGGGATTCGCCGTTTTCCGTCGACCTAGAGGAAAGTGACGGTTTCCAGAATCCGCCTTTCTCCTCTTCCACCACACCCGCCGGGATAGAACAAGGTCATTTTCCTGATACACTTGTCGCGGCCGGTGCTTGGTATGAAGTGCCTGCAGAATCAATATTTTAAAGGCCAATCTTGCAGAAGTGAACGCTGCAAAGCCTCTGGAGATGATGGACTAGGTATCTGGTAGGTGTTTCTCACTGCTCAGCTTTCAGTGATCGGCTTGAAAGCCGCTTTTAGGAGATCCGCCCAAGGCACTTCCACCTGGCATACGACAGTTCGTTAAGTTCGCCGAAAGAGGGTAAATACTATTCCGAATAGGACACAATGTTTTATTCCAGGGGAATTGGTTCACCGTGGAGCAAACTTATACAGAATCCACCCCCCGTGTATCCTAGGTCAGCTGAGTTCCGATGTCAAGGCAGAGTCAAGCTTACCAAAGGGAGGCTCGACTCCAGTGGCTGACAGAGCTAACCAGCCCGTATACGTCTTCTACTCACGACCCGCCCAAAAATTCCATACGTATCAAATCACAGTGAGAGTTATGGGGCCACTCAGGATTGGAATGTCATCAAGGTCTCTTTAGGGGGATGTCACTGTAATCTGACTCTCGATACAAGAGAGGACCGAGTTATCGCGTCAGCTGGCAATCTTCCAAACAACGATGGTCAGTGTGACGTGGTGGTTCTAAAGAGTATTTAATTGCTTCGCGTGGAAAGCGGGCGTTTTGTGCCAGTCGGGTCAGGGTCACTCCCACTCAGTCTTCCCTCATCCATGTCCCATCGGCCAGTCCGAACTAAACCGACTGGAGATGAGACTTGAGGCAATGGCCGACGTGCATCGACTTCGCCGTGTCTAGTCGCATCATATATTTCAACCCAATGTTTGCCACATCCAGATGGGAATCGTAGTCATGAAGGGTTGAAGTAACTCCAAAAGGCCTGTCGTACCAGTCGAATGAGTATGGGTGTTTTTGGCAGATCTGAGTAATTCATTCTGACTCAACTGTGAAAAACTCGGCGACCTCGCTGAGATTCGAGCCCACGACAGCTAAGGCAAGGCTTGAGTACAGTCAAAGCTATAACCACGTGAACTACGAGGCCCCACCTGGTGCCGTGAGTTTAATTAGATTTGGGTCACGTTACCCGCACAGTCTACTGCAAAGTTCGGAATCCACCAAGTCTGACATGGTAAGCTGACTGTCCAAGCAGGATTCCCTAATCAGTCAATCTAGAATTCACCAGATGACTACCAGGCTCAATTAATTAATCGACAAGGCCTCGTAGCTCAGGTGGCCAGAGCGTTTGCTGCACTCAAGCCTTACTCTTGTTGTAGTGGATTCGAATCTAGCTGAGACCGCCGAGTTTTCACAATTGGGTCTAGTGAATATCAGATACCACGACTGGAGTACTTGACAGGATGGGTGGAAATGGCCACTTGCTGGGACTAAGGATAGAAGGGATGCCAGATATCAGCAAAACCGTTGACGGGGATGATTAGAGAGTCAAGCATGTCCGCGGATAATGGTCATTTGTATGTTCTCCTGCGTTTCACTTTACCGCAGAGAAGATCGTCCATTCAAGGCTATCGAAGAGCAATACCTTGGCCATAAAAAGTTACAGAATACTGTGGGTTATCGTACTAGAACAAATGAAAAGATCCAACATGCGGCCGAGATAGACCATTTCGTGTAGTCGCATCCAGGAGTACATTTGCGCAAATGTCGCCATTCGCCCATATATATACATAGGGTAGGCGGGGGCGCGGGAAATGTACATGCATACATGTCTGTTTAACTGATTTTGACAATGACTAAAGTCGATCATGGCTAATTTAACGAAAACAGTAGCCTATCATGCTGTTCTCACAATATCTGTATTCCAGCTGAGCATATTTCTGCTTTCCTCGCAGTATTTAAATGGTACAGGGAAACTTCTCTCGTCATGCACTTTTTGTGGTTTGAGGGCATGCGTTGATCTAGGAGTAACTGTTGCGGTCGTTTGTGTTAGTAAGCTGAACACGTTGAGCCACACTTTTCCAGGGTTTCCGCATATTCTGCCAGCCTATCTTGCAAAATAGCCCCTTCGTGCCACACTCAGTTGACTTCATGCATTCGCCTGGCCTTGAAGATTTACGACTTTATTTCGCGGCCGATTGTTGTGTCTGACAGTCGTGTGCGAAGGTTTCCTTCGTTTCTTGACTGATTCACAGGCATTTAAGGATCATTTGAAGTCCCATTTGTGGCTTTGTCTCTGTGCCCCTGCCTGCCAGAAACCGTCAGCCATGCCGCCATAGAACAGTCTGTTCGCCAGGCGCCTCATTAGAACGTGCCTACAACACTGCTGCGGCGCATTAATTTCCTCGGGAATTAAACAAAGTTAGCGGAAACCTGAAAACATACGGGAAGGCCAAGGGGCCCACTAATGAGCTGAAACCCCTCGCAGCTGCGTCAGGCAGCGGCACAATATCGGTGAAACACGCGTGTCTGGGCTTTTAGCTAATACCTGTGTTGTCAGTATGGTAGGGTATGTGAGGAAAGGGTACTTTCTCGCGGGATTTTACTGTCTATCTCAACAGCTGTATGTATTGAGATACTGCGATGGATGGTAGTGTTTATATTGCACATTCCTCTTGTTTTAATTCGAGAGAGCTTGTCTCTCGTTGTATTTCATTATCGAATAATAGAGCACAAAAAATATCGGCCAAAATACAGACTTTTCTGAGTCTCTCGGATAGGCCGTTGATGTTTTAACAGTGCCACGTCCTCCGTAATCTACAAAAAACCACGATCGATGCAGCCTGCGTAGCCATTCATCTTCTGCCTACTCGGGTCTTCGAGGGCCGAACACTGATCACTTGTTACGACACCACCTGACCACTCCTTTATCCGGAATAATTGTAGATCTTATTTTTCTCAGTAAAGTCTAATTCCCGATCGGATATTTTATTTGTTTTTTTCCCGTGACGTTAACAGCTGGTTTTGTGGGTTCCATATAACCAGTTCATGTTATGCCTATGACGGGTTATCTTATGCAAACGCGGAGGGCCACTTCTGACTCTCGCGCAGTGCTAACTTGGTACATTAATTGGTAAGATGTGGTTATGTGGCCGCACCTTATGGACACAGTACTGTTGACCTACTTAATTATTTTGAGTTGGTGTGATTACGTTGGCATGGTGTTGCTGTGCGTTGCGGTGTGTGTTCTGTTGGCGGCCTAGCTTTTTTGTTGCCGTGTCTACCTTTTCGGGCCCAATACCGGTGGTCCTTCTTGGATTTCAACCTGTCGTCTTCTTCTAACTTTCGCGTTGGACGTTTCAGAATTAGGGTTTCGGGCTTCGGTTAAGGCTTAGGGCTTAGGGTTAGGGATTAGGAGTTGGAATCAGGTGTTACGGTTGGGGGTTAGGGCAACTATTTATCAACCACTCAAAGTACAACCGCGCATTCCCAATAGTTTTTCCTTTGCATACAATTACTTGACCTCGTGTGCGTTCCCCGGCCCCACCTTTAAAAACCCCCTATTACCACCAGCCTTGCATTACACGTTGCTGGGGGTTTGTTTATCTCAGGTGCGGCTACATAACCACATCTACCCAGCTAATTCAGTCATAGCGAGTGATACTTGCGTCCATTTGCTTACTACCCTTCTACAGCCATTATGTTCCATTGACACGACAAAGTCAGGGTGACTGGAGATAGGCCTGATGCAATGACTGACAAAAGTAAATAGCCTGTCCACGTCGGTCATACAAGACATGGCAGGAGTATGCGGTCCCAGTGGATACTGGTTGGTACTGCTTAGAGACTGCTGGTAGTCGGGCTCTGCGTCCGGCCCTCGTCCACCTTTCAGCTGATAGAAGCGAACAGGCGAGTTCCAGGTAGCGGTTCCAAAGACGAAGATGCGATCATTGTTCCAGTGATCGCATGCACGAATTTCTTGATTGATGCGCGCGGGGCTTATTTGTAGGCATGATGGGGAGGCCTGATGGCTGAACCGGTGTCGTTAGCGTTCCTCTTTGGTGAGAAATAGTCGCAACGAAGGCTCACTCCGACCGGATGTCGATAAGGTCGGATAGGTCTAGAAGGGGGCTTGTGGTAGACGGCGAAGCGCGGTAAGTGTTAGAACCATTCATTTAGCACTCCCAGAACTTCGTTTGCCTACCCTTTTCTGTCGGTTGATGCCTATTTGAGTTCTACTGTTGCTATTCTTATTAGTTTGAAACAAATGAAACCCTAAAATGGCGTCACAATATGTAGAATTGTTAGTAAGTTAGTCGCTTTGAAGTATGTGTTTGGGTTTACAAATAGTATAGTATCTTCATTCTTCTTACCCTTTAGTTGGTGTAGATGTATTCAGGACGTTCCCTTCGTAACAATATGGTAAGATCGTGTAAAAAGTATAGGGAAACATGCATTCCGAGTTTGCTGAAAAGGTCGAGACAATGCGAAAACACAGGTGCTGTTTCAAAATAGTATGGTGCTTTTAAAGGTCCTTATAAGCCTCACAGGAAGAGGTACTTTTCTACCGACGGCTATTAGGAGCAGTATTTTCGCCCATTTCGATGATCCAAGTAGGCATCCACTAACTTTAGTATAAGCCAATTAGTTTTTGCGCATGCTGCATCTTCGGCCTGGGTATTTCATGTCTTCTCTGTCGAGCTCATTCATTGGATGGTGCGTGTCACTTACCCTTTGAGTATTTATTTGACCAACCCCAAAAGGAGATGAACAGTCTAACCAGGTGATTTAAGGTTATCCATACCAATATGGCAGGATCTCGCTTTTGGCAAGAGTTTAGGGATGAAACCACCTGCAATCCTACCCACTACTGTAGCCAACGAATGCGGCATAGCGCGAGCGAAGGTGGTGCTCCCTCTCTGTGCACACTGGTTTGATACTGTGACCGGCTCTGCCGTAAGCTTGTAACAAATAGTTTCCTTTTATTCATCGACAGCCCAATTTCCATAGTATAAAATCTAATAAACTTCGTCTTCAACCGTTCTGTTGTGCATACTCCTAACAACGCGTTTTCCCCATATCCTTTTCCTAGGTCATATGCTACATCTACTTCACGCGCATCATTGTCTACCTCCTGAAGCTCACTATTCCTGCGCATCTGAATTGGCTTGTGGAACTGTTTCAAGAGTTGGTGACACTCGTCTTCCTGTTCTCAATCGGTTACAAGTTCCGTCCTTTTAACGACAACCCCTACCTCCAAGTACCCTCTGATGATGACGAAGATACCCTCCTTGAGCGCTTTGATCTGGAGGAAGTGTATGTTTTGCCGCCTTCTTATCCACCATTGTAATCTCCCCGTAGTTCAGTCACCCAGTGTAAAATGCCGCGAAGTCTGGTGACGGCATTTTGGCGATCATGAACCGCAACCAACCTCGTTCTTCCCACCCACCCCCTCCTGCGTTTAGGTTCACGTTGCTGAATACTGCAACGGGTGTTATTATTTGTTTTGACTTCCTTAGCCTGGCGGACCAATGAAAAGGGGGCGCAGGGCCATTGAATTTCAACGCGTGAGGTTGTTTTTGAACAAATCGTACATCGGAGATCCCATCGCATGTTCATAAAAGGATTCAGATTAGCAGTGTGCGCGGTGTATTTCAAAAGTTTAATTTTTAAGTCAGAAGAATCGATTGACAGCGCCAAATTGCCAATCAATAAGCGGGGCGTTTCGTGCAGTATCTTTCTAAGAGGCAAATCCTCTAGGCAATCGATGCCTCTCAACAAAAAACTTAGTACAACGCACTTAAATTCATTGTACCATCAGGAGGAAACTTTTGAATGGCAATAACCACCTCTGTTAAGAATGACTGGACAAATATAAGTCGATAAACGTGGATCCAGCTTGCATGGTGGTGAAACGTAGTTATGGTGTTCAGCGCTTACCAGTTAGATGCCATTGCTTCCCTTGACTTCGCATACGTTAGCATTTTCAATGTAGTGCTGAATTGTTACGAGATGACGGTGATTTTGGTTATTGCCATCGCATGCATCGGCTTGAAATAGACTCTAGGTATAAGCTCGTTTTTATCTCCAGCGGCCTGGCGGCTGGAACGTTAAATCTCTTTTCAACTAGACTGCCTGTGATGCCGGCCGGGTTCCCACCGAGGGGTCCTTCTTCGCTATCCGACTACAGGCACTCTTCACTTAAGCCTGCCCTAGGGCCCGAAGGTTGGTAAGGGTGCAGTATTGCCACTTCACTCTTGTCATTTCCACTGAAATTGCTGCCTATAGACAGAAGAACAAAGACAAGGGAGACTGGAATGGCCATTTCTGGCTTAATAGCCTTCATCAGCCAGCCATAACCAACCACAGGTTTTGCGACCCCGAGGCTTATTTCCGCGACCTGTTGGTTAGAAATCCGACGCCCTAACCACTGACCCACGGGCTCGTTGTCTCATCGATTGAAACCGAGTGTATACAATGATAGAGGAGCGCCTACTGATCGCGTTACGCAACGTACTCGTCTCGTTGTGCCATGGGGCCCAATCTCGAGCCTCCCAGCATCCGCATAGCAACTAGTAGTATAGGCTAAATAACATGCACCCGGTCGCAACCGACAGGACAGCGGGTCCGTAGCTCAGTGGCTAGGGCGTTGGACTTCAAAGTAACAGGTTGTGGGATCGAGCCTAAGGGGTGGTTGGATGTGGCTGACTGGTAACGGTTAATAGGCCAGAAATGGCCATTCCAGTCTCCCTTTTCTTTGTCGGTAATGTTATTCTGTCTATACTATTAGCCTCCGCGCGGCTGCTGGCGAGGCCCAAGATTGAGTCCCAAGGCACAACAGGACGAGTGCGTCCTTAACGCGATCGATGAACGCCCACCTACCATTTCTACTTATTTTTATTGGGTAGTTCAAATTGCTACGCCATACTCTTGTGTAGTTGTCACCATGGTGGGCTTGGTAACTTACGTTACGCGACTTACGGGTGGACTCGAAACTAGCTTCTCCGTATACATTGTTGTGTTATCCATATGTTTGTACTTTTCATTTGTACCCGTTACAGAAGAACGAGCTCGGTATTGCTTTGCGACATTCCTTAATTCCGCATATCTGTACAACAGTTTTGGGGTTATGACAACATTTAGGTATGCGTCCGGAGTTTGTCTACAAAAGTAGTTGTAGGTGCCTACTTGATTTGAGAGATTACCTCAATATTATACTCCAGTTTAATCACTAGCATCGTTTACTTGTTGTTCTTCCTCCGTTCTCAGCCATTATTTGGCAATTTATTTTCAATTTTGTAGTTTGTTCATGCTTTTGCTAGTATTTTGCTTGCTTTGGAATATCATTCTGTGCGTCCTACCCTACACATTTTTCATAAAATTAAGTTATGCAATCAATTTAGCCTGTTTTTATCTTTCTACACACCTGTCATATTAGTTTTAGTTCGGGCTACCACCAGTTTCGCGTGTCGACGTTCCACTAGCTGTTTGGAAAGAGCTCGATTTGCATTTATAGTTGTGTTTTTGCTAATATTATGACCAAATGATTAGGCGACCCAGTGCAGTGATATGATCTGATATGATGAACTTTATTTCGCGCTGTCTTTGTATTACTGACCTCTAGCTGATTTTTAGCAATAACTGTTCGGTTGTACGATTCTTTAGGATTCTTTGCTTTGAGGAATGTTTTTTGATCATTACCATTTTTATTCGTCTCACCCTAAACCGCCTATTTATACCTCTTAGTATCCTTACTTTAGTCATTTGGGGGAAGGGGGTCTGAGGGTGGTGATACTATACTAGACTAAGAATTTTTAAAAGCCTTGTGAGCAATTCAGGTTAAACTACTGTGCATCACTAAAGGCCACGAACCCACTGCTTACCAGGTCTGTGTGTCATTTTTAGGTGGTCGCAGTCGGGGCTAACTGATGGGGTAACGCGTCTGCACAGGCCCCAGGCCGTCAACGCTGCCCTGACCAGTCGAAAACAGAGGGCCAGTCGGACCTCGGACCTGGAGGCTGCCTCTGCAGATGCTGGCGACTCAGATCTTGCGCCCCTGATCCGTCCCTGAATGACTGAGAACACCACCCTGCCACCGCCGACCACAAGCCTTTCCACCCAACTAACTGCAACTCATCCACAAAGACTTTCTTCATGACTACGTGCCTTTCTTCTCCCCCGTTTGTAGCCCCGTCCCCTTCTCATCCCTCGCAAACACATCGGCGGTCTGTCGCAGTGTCATTTGCACACACACACACACACACACACTGGCCTCGCGGGTCCGACTAAGATTAGCAGTCAGACGCCCCGCAGTTCCGGCTGGTTAACCTGAACACTGTTTTGAGGTCCGTTTCGCTACCAGTTTGGGCTGATTCCTGTTTATATAGGCCTTTCTGACCTGCATTAATAATCAGCGTTTGTTTGAACCAATTGCTTTTTGACCCTCCCGCTACTGGCATTTTTCGTGCCAGCCAAATAGTTTATGGCGCTGGTTTGAGTCTCACTGTCGTAGATTGTATGGGAAGGTGGTGAAAAGAGGACAAAAAGGCTGCCCCCTTGCACAACTACGATCGTTGGCCCTTCCGGTAAGGGTTATCGAAGGTGATAGGCTGGTATCCCGTCGATGCCACTGTGGCCATTTTCGCCCTACCTGACGTGCGCGATGCTAGCCTTTTTCCAATCTTACTTCGTCGTCTTCTTCCTTGGATGGGGTGGATGTAGGAATTTGGTACGTCTGTTTCCCCCACGCCGATCTTGCCCGCATCTGTAGCTTAGTCGTGGTGTTCACTTGACTTTAAGTGGTGGTTTAACAACGTATGCATCCGATCGGCGTCGCAGTGGTAAATGAACGCGATTTGACAGACCGTCGTTTTCGACTATGCCCACCGTGTGCCTCACCTCAGAGTGGGCGCATGGACGGTGACTTGCACGTGAATTAGTTTACAGTGATAGTAGACTATCGTTGCATCTACTGCACCCTCTCCCCCTAACCCACCTGGGACGGGTGTCAATACAGAGTCATGAAGACCGGACGCTGGATCGGGCGACGGTATCTGGCGTGACTGAGCCCGCACCTAGGAGTGCCACCATACCCCCTGGTCCGCGCAAAAAGGACCAGGATTTCCCAACAAGAGAAAAAGGTAGCGGCTCGCATCGCAGCTGAGTGGGGAGGCCATAATGGCTGCATTAAGAAGGAGTCACCACCGCAGCCTGCCCCTCTGTCCGAGCTATACCGTCACCCGACAGTCCTCTAAGTTACGGCTTTTAGCACACCGTAATAGTCACAAACACGTCAGGTTGTTTATAGTGGGGGATATGCGCTGAGTTGGTTGACCTCACTTTCTTCCCTCGCCCAGACACCGGTCCACTGTCTGAACCGGTCAGTTATCTGGTGCGGGGTTTGGGCACAGTTGCTGACAGAACTAGAGCCCGTCTGTGTGTGCTACGCACGCGACCTGGCACCTCACGCAACACACCAAGGCTTCACACAAAGGGAGTAGGCGGGTCGGATCACATATGCGTGAGCACCATATAGGCTACACTAAGTGGGAGCTATTGCAGCCTGCCTCTCGGTCTACTATTTGGTTACTCCATACAAACGCACTGGTCTGACTGCGAGGTCTGAGTTAAATCGTCTGCTGACAACCTTACAAGCTACGGCTTTTAGTGCGTCCGATTGTAGTGGGCTTTAGGGTGGACTGCTCAGTGTATTTGAGTGAAATGGAGACTACCTGGGGAAGAAGCTGAAGGGACGCTAGAAATCATGCGATCACGGCCGCCGAGCGGCCTAAACATCCAAACATACAGCCTCCATGGTAATCAATCAGAGACGCCCACGAACTTCGTAATCATCCAATCAACTCATCAAACGAACAATGACTCTCACAGGACACTTATTAGTTCACGCTTAAATCGCCCTAGCCGGCGACTGCGCGCAAAGGCCCCGAGTCGGCGGCACGTCGGTGACTCTGACCACCGCCTAGTTTCTGCTGGTCTTTCCCTTTCTCTTCCAAAACGGGACTGAGTCGTGATTATTGTGTCACTCTGCGTGCACTCATTAATTAGACGCTACTTGCGTCGAGCAACCACGCAGACACTAGCACCAGTACAATTCAGCGTCTAGTATTTGGATACTGATCTGACCAACTTGTATGTAGAAAAGTGCTATGCCACTCCTAATGCTCCGTATCGGAAAAAGGAGAATTAAAATCTGCAGTTATCTTTGATATTGTTAGGGGAGGCAGTTCTGTCCAATACCACAAAGGCTGAAAGTGGAGGTCTTTCATCTAGAAGACTGTAGTAATTCACCCCAAATACCATTCGGCAAGAGCGAAATGCACTTAGGCTAGCAAAAGTCCCGATGTCTCAGATGTATCTGCATGAATTTAATCGAAGTGTAAAAGGTATTTATCCTGATTTTCGATCCCGATCGGTTGCCGAGAGACCACGTAGGCGTCCTTAATATTTATATAAATAACGAGAAATCCAAGAGTTTGCATTCAACCTCCGGAAGTGGGCTGAGCTCCTCAAATTTGCCTAAGCTACAGGATATAACGTTGGCAAGTTTTTAAAATTGGTGCGTTTGGGGTATGCAGTGCACCGGGTTTATGCTTTTAAGATATTGTTTTTCCAAAAACATCGAATTAATTGAACGAGGACGGTCACCACATTTTATCCAATTCCCCTTTAAAAGGAGCACGGGGGTGCTTTGTCAGGATGCCGTGAATATGCTTGGAAAAGAGCGTCGTGCATCCAGTGTATACGCCTTGTATTCGCCGCTAACACCAGCCACGCGGTAGGTCCGCTGGGCCAACATAGAGGGGTAGATCGGATTCCGGCAAGCGTTATTGGGAATGCGCACCTACGACAGATGCCCACATTTGGGTTGCGGTGGCAGGCCCAGTTTTAGGCTTACTCCGCGCCATTTGGGATCCGTGCCGCCTCCCATTCTTGTTTTTGTCTAAAATGCTGGTCGTGTTCCTTGTGAACCAGTGGTGTGCTGGTATGACTGGGTGCGAGTTTACGTCGTGCCAGTCGCCTGAGACTTCTCCCACCTCTGTTCGTTTTGATTTGATCATGACACCAGGGCCAGGTGGGGTAGGAGGGGAGAGTGCAGTGAATGCTGTATAAGTCTACTACCATTATAAACGAATTAACGGGCAAGTCGTCCATGCTTCCACTCTGCTGTGGGACACTCGCTGGACATCGCCGGTAACGACGGGCGAACTGTCGTATACGCTTTGTTTTTTGTTCAATGCTGACATGAAGTAACCTATACTTCGTAGAGGACTCAAAAAGTTTGGTCTTTTTTGAAAAAAATTACTTTTCGTTTAATGCTGGTTTTGATGAGATTGGAGTGGTCTGCCTAACGAACAGCAACATTTTCAACTGTAAGACTTTTGGGTACGGCACGGGAATAAGTGCTTCCCCTCCTATTACAGGTGGCCTTGCGCTAAATTTCAGGAAGGGCAAGGGTTACTGCCGGAGTTAGGATTAGGGTTGAAGTTGAGACGCGGGTGTGGGTACCCCCTGTGTTCAACTGACTTTTTGTCGAAATGGTGTATACCTGAATGCCCAAGTACTTCCTAAGCCTGTTTTCAAAGCATGCAAAGGATTTCAACGTCATTTTAAAATGTCAACAGTTATTATGCTGCTTTGTGGAGCCGGGAGAACCTGCATCCAAAGCGTATACACATTAGATTATGCAAAAATACTGATTATCTTTGTTGGAAAGCTGTACCAACTGACTAAAGTTGGCATCGCACTGATTGGTGGTCCCTGCGCGCCAATCTTGACTGATCTAGAGGCTCCATGACAAAAGTGGGAGGCCGCTATTTCATCGTACAATAGGGGTATGTCGACTAAAGACACACCCATGGGACAGCCCTGCTGACAGCCAGCAGGATAGGGACCCCCGACTCAATTGGTAAAACGGTTGACTCCGTGTAACAAACTTTACTCGGGTTAACATCCTGGCGTTAGTTGAATAAGGTGTGGACGTGAAGGACTGGCGGTGGTCAAGGGCTCCTCTAGCCTCTCTTGCCTCTTCTATTTCCGTCCACAGTGCAGGCTATCTGGGGGCAGAACCTGGAACCCGGCGTTTTCTTCTAGAGAAGATGAACGACGATGCTCTCATTTATCTCACCCCTTCCCTACCCACCCACAACGTATGGATTTACTCCAAAGCTCTAACAGGTAAGCATTTATTTGTGCTTTCCAAAGGCGTCTGTTCGTTCAGTTTGTGGATAAAGAGTACTGCCCTAATCGGGTCTGTTAAGGAATTCCTATTATTTTACGTATGTTCTCTGTAGAAATGATGACGTTTACCCTTCACACCTGCTATGTTTATAACTTTACTAGCCTTAGTTTTCGAATTTATCAGCTTACACCTCCGTCGTGATAGCCATCCCTCATTCACTTAAAAGTACGTTTTTCATTGCCTTGACAACTGAAAGATTTGCTTTCACTCCAGGGATTCCATGAAATTGGGCTGTGAAGCATGATAAACTACTATAAACACATTAGATTCAGTCTAGAAAGTCAGTTTAAGAGATCGGTGTCTTCCTGGCTGTCAATTGTTATTTTACGCCCACACTCCACCGATTACTTCCCGTTGGTTTCACATTATGAATCAGGGACCAGGCGGCTTCTCTATCCGTACCTTTAGTTTTTCTTGGAGTATATTGTCGCACTTTTCATCTATAGGCCCGTAGAGTCTATCAGCATATTTCTTCGGTCGTAATGACTGTTGTGGATTAATACTACTGAAAATGATAACGGACAGTGAATCGATGTGTCTGATCTGCTCACTTATCCTCAGGCAACTGCGATGGAACAGTCGACAAAAAGAATGCAGGAATTATCACGTGGGACGGATCTAGACTGGAACCCAAGGGTAAAATGGAAGGTATATAGTACGTTCTGCGAGCTGAGGAAGTTTGGTTAAACGTCACTGCGGTGTAACCTAGAAAGCAAGTCCGCCAGTTTACTGCCATTTCCCCATCATCGCGGTCGGCAAAGGACATGTGATAGATGGCTGTAATTGGCGCAGTACATCAGGCTGAAGCAGGTGACCTCTGACCCGCTCACAAAAGGGAGATCGCGGAGATTGCTTTAATTATAATAATAATTAAACATGCTAACTGACATGAAGAATTCATTGTGGCCTACGGCGTTCTAACAGGGATCCACAGGGCTTAGGAAGAAAGCTAAGGTCGAGGGGGCAGAAAATAGAAACGGAAATTGCTGCAAATGGTACTGGTAATAGAACATATTTAACAAGGAAGATACCGAGTGTCCGGGAAAGGGTCGATTGGGTTCAAAGACAAATTCCACACCAAAACATTGGAAAAATAGTGACAATTCGTCCTGCAGAAGAAACAGACGAGCTAGAGGATATCGTTAACGGAAGATGGCTAGTTTCTGTTATAAATCAACCCTCACACCTAATGGTGTCACTCGCCACACGATGACGGAGTGGCATATGAACCTGGGGTATTGATTCCAGCCAAGAAATTCCACTAATTCATCGTTGCATCACAGTTATGTCACGTATTTGTACAAAAGAACAAAAGCGCGCAGGCACAGAAAAAAAACTAAGCGTGAATCAAGCATATGTTCCTGTTTGTCAGCGTGTCCGTCCGTGCGGGCGTTAAAGAAGGGAATTAGAACAGGGGAGAGGGTACCTAGACGAGGCACCTGCTCTGACGTTTCGCCTAGCTCTCAACCTCCGCGTCAAAGTAGGAAGTAATTGAAGAGAGGCTGTGTCCGCATGCATACGATGCACTTGCCGACCGAGTCCTGACTTTGTCGCACCTTAATTACCTGGCCCATCACCATTCCGAACATGTGCTCATCCATCGAGCTGGGCATCACGCGAAGCCAAAAGTGTTTGTGTTCCTCGAAAAATCCGCACATGCCTTTGGCAGTGCACTCAATGAACATGTGTGAGCGGAAGATCGGTAGACAACTGCCCGGCGAGGAGAGCTGCTGACCACCTCCTTGGGCTCCATATCCGGTGTTCTGCAGGAAAATGGATATAGTAGACGTAGTTTATACAGCACCAGCGGAAAAAGCGATTTGTGCAGGAAGTACCCATAACTTCATTTAGTTCTGTTGATTGCCAGCTCTTAGCTACATACTACATAAGAGGTCATCGACATCGGTCTTAGCTCGCCTCCCCCTTTTTACGCTACAGTTAACAACCCCACCAGTATTCCACAGTCCATGATCCCTGACTAGTTTTTCTAGGACATGGGAAGGTGATTTTGAGACATCTACTATGAAAACTGAAGAATAATAGCATACGGTTAAGTTTTTTGAATAGGAAATCCCTGCTCACGCATTTGGGGAGCCTGGTGGCATTATGACCTAAACAGCAGCAGTCTTAGCAGCCTGATCCAAAACTGACAGCTTAGAAACTCAAATTCCCCTTTGGGTTATTCCGCGCTTCCACAGGTTTTTTGAAGGTCAGAGTGCTCAAATATGGGTCTCGCTTCAAATCTCACCGCTGATCCACGTTAATTTGGTGACTTATGCTGTATGGAATTACGTTGTTGCCGATAAAAGTAAGTGACTAGGATAAAATTGAACTGTACGCAGCTTTGCAGGCCGGATAAATTGCATTGCTTCCGTGGAACTGCCTCTGCGCAACGTGTGATCAAAAACTACGCTAACAGAAGCCCATAACACACTGATGGAAAACAGGGAGGAAGGTCGTTCCGTTACTGTTATTGGCGGTCATTTTGCCCTGAAGGCGGTTAACCTAGCCTTAAACAAAGGTGTAATGATGAACACTTGGCGTTTGAACGAAGAGTGAATAGTGATAAAATGGGGGAAGCACGTACGCTCAGCGTGCCAATTGCTTCATATTTCCTCCTCTTAGGTGGAACCAGCGTCCTAAGCTTCAAAGATCTCAAAAGTTTGTTTTGAAGAGCTGCCTGACTTTGGTGATCTGCGACATCAGTTAGCGCACAGAATACAGCCCACTACGCGCAAAATAAGGCCGGACCTCCAGTATCATAAGATGTGCGGGTTTAGCCGAACTGGGTTACCAGGGCTACAGGGGGCTATTTGGAGGCCACGGGCGTCTCGCAGTCGCGTTTTTTGGGGGATATTTCTTATGCAGATACTTCATTCACACTTCACTTCCGAGAACTTGTTTATTTTCTCCGCAGTCTTGTAAGAAATTTATTCAGAGTTCTATTGGAGAAAATAAAAACCCGCGACACTTCCACACCAGATAATTTGAAGCATTTACGTCCACCGTGTTGTACTCGGTTTTTGAAATTAAAGACCTAAAGAGCATTCGTTTTTGACATCATATGTTCAGTTTCATCACAGTTTATGCGTTATGAGCCATGGAGTAGCAGCTAACACCACAAAGGAAACTTGACGACGCACTGAAGAGGCGGTCCCTTCGCAAATGCAACGACATCGGCAAGTAGAAAAACACATCCCTAAGCGTTCATCATACACTCGCGTGGGAAGTCGTACAGCGTTGCATACTGACTAGCTCATAATTGCGCATCCTCTGCAGACCAAGCATGCTGTTTTTCTCTGAATTTGACAGTATTTAACTCAAGTATTTGCATGCAAATCGTCGACAGCATCGACTGGCCCTGGATCTGCAATTTTGTTCCAAGTTCTTTCTACAATTTCAAGAGAGATTAAGAATCATGGGTTCATAAATTATGTACTTCCACCATATTCTTACGTAGGCCTAACGGATATATCATCCAAAGGGAAAAGGTATTCTGAGAGAAATTCAGATTGTAAAGCATGCAGACCTACTTCCCATGAATCTTTCTGCTCTGCCGGTGAAAGCTGAATCAGCCATTATGAGTCATAAGCCGTTTTCTTCCTCGGAGAAAAAGACTTTGAATTTCGTCCGAAGATGCAACTATAGGTTTGAGGGAGTCAATCGCGCAACCCTGTTTAAAAATTTTAGCCGATGCCGCATGCGATACTCTGTATACAACTCATACTGGTCAGTTTGTGTGTCGAAGTCAACTTTTTGACCTTTCTCGCCAGCCCCTGCATCGCTGAACATAAAAGAACCCTAGGCTTCAACATGATACTTGAACACTTAGTGAAGTCTACTCACCATAAGGAAACTGCTTCCAGCCCACATGTCCGACCAGCCCTGTGGACACTTGGGAATCTCCAGCGTCTGGGAGTGGAAGGCATATATCTGAAGAGAAAACGACAATTGCATGTGGACGTATATAGGTCTCCTCAAAAGACAGAAGGCAATTGACTTTGCATGTAAGGGGAGACCACTTTTAGGTAACAATTGGGAGGTGGCACCCAAAAAATGCCGCCCAACCAAAGCAGCCTGTCCTACGGGACAGGTGGTAATAGGGGTTTTACGGGTGGGGCCTTCGATTGCGTGGATAAATATAAATAATACTAAGAAGTTTTTTCAGAAATGGCTTTTCGAACGATAAAGTTTAACCTCATCACTATATGGCAACAAAAATGTGCGCGGTATCTGATTTACTTGAAGAGGCAGATAATATGAAGTCGACTCAGCTCGTATTCCCTGCTTAATTGCTTTTTTAATCAGGGGCTTGAAAGCGGAATGCAGTTGGCTAAAGGAAACGTTCTACGTCGTGCTGTTCATGACCCTAGGCCTTCATATCCTCGCTTTCAAAACTGCACGTTCAATAAACACAGAGGACGTGATTGAAAACATCGCCGCACTTGACCCCGACGAGAGTTGCCATTTTGTGAAATTGCTTAGCTGATGACACCGTCTGTCTAGGATTGTATGCTTTTAAAGTTTTCCGGCCCTCAGTAAAATACCCTTATTTTATTCCTTTCATCAGCCTGTGGACGAACACTCATTCAGTCCTCCGGCATATTCTCATCGGTAACGGAATTTTTTGGGTGCCATCTCCCAATTGTTACCAATAACGTAAAATAGCGGTTTTCGCCTCAGTGTAATGATGCTTTGGCAGGCTAGTCTGCTGTGCATTACGACTTTGGGTCGAATCTTGATTCACAGTGAGAACATTCGATCTTACCCTGGTTGGCGCCTCGCACACTACACACCGGCTGATGTGTCGCTGCGTCTCATTGGCCAAAACGGGATTCCACATCATTGGCTCATCCTCAGTGCTCAACCAGTAGGAGCGATCATTACGCTGGGCATAGTAACAGTTCTCTTGTTTCTCACAAAACATGAAAGGAATGGGATTGAACATTTGTAGGCAGGAACCCGGGCTAGCTAAGTCGTTGATATGCGAGCGTTCCGACCCAGTCATGCTGAGGAAGGAGTATCCCTCCCACATTTTTCGCGTGGACGAGGGGCACTCGGGGATACGCATGGTTTGGCTGTGCCTAAATGAAATAGTACAAAGAGGAAACATTAAGGAAGACATAGTAAGGTCGCAATTCAAGTCTGCACTGAGTACTGTTGCAGGGAATTGTTCAACTCACATTGCAAACAAGTGGCCTGTATTGCCACGGACATCGCCGACACGGCCAGCTCTACCAGGCTCACCCTGGGGACCAGTGTCACCTTTGGGACCAGTGGGGCCGCGAGGAC
>CACRXP010000539.1:205036-235030 GCA_902702965.1 Spirometra erinaceieuropaei | reverse complement strand
TGTCGGCTTACCAACAGGTCCCTCGGGACCAGTAGCACCACGAATACCGGGTTCACCCTTAGGTCCGACTAGGTCACGACCTCGAAGACCCTTGTCTCCCTTAGGCCCCGGGCGGCCTGCCTCGCCAATCTTACCGCGTTTTCCATCGAGGCCAGGCAATCCTGGATAATAAGAAGTCTTGGTTTTAACTTCCACCCAAATGCCTTCTTTCAAATCTTAAAAGGACTCCAACATGCTTTGAAAAGATAGAAAAACGCCTGATACTCACCTCGTTCGCCCTTGGGTCCACGTTCACCTGGAATGAGTGGCCCGTGACCAGGTCCTCTTTCACCCTTGGGGCCAGGATCACCAGGGGGACCACGCTCACCCATCATCCCAGGTTCGCCTCGGGGTCCTGGAACGTAAAATTAGAATGTCATAAGCACTGTCGCTGTAGAGGTAATGAGGCACCAAGAGTTCAAACCAAAACAAAAACACGGATCTAAGCAGAAAAATCAGTGATCTGGCCTACCGATATCACCAGGCGGTCCCGAGGCACCGATATCTCCCTGTTCTCCATCAGGTCCAGGTTGCATTCCGCCACTGTCCACAGTTTCACCCCTTTGACCCTATTAATTAAAAAATCCACCAAAGCAATTTTACTTGCATGCCAGTCTGCCAGCCGAAATTGTAGATTGTTCGTCTCAATGCTTAAAATATTGTCTAGCAAACCACATCTGAAAATTTCATGAGATTGAAAATAAAAGCTGGCAATTTAACTCCCGGAACAGTAGACCTTAGTTCAGATTTATTTAAATCTACATTTTATTAGCATCATCATCAGCATCTTAACCACCACCACCACCATCACCACCACCACCACCATCACCACCACCACCACCACCACCACCACCACCATCATCATTATCATCATCAGGAACTGATTGATACATTCTTGAATGGCGCTAAAATTAATAGTCTTCATGTACCTTTTCACCCTTTGGTCCGAGACGTCCCTGATAACCCTTCTCGCCCTTCTTTCCACGCGGACCTTCAGGTCCCTGTGGACCATCGAAGCCGTCCGCACCCGTGCGACCAGGTTCACCGGAGATACCAGTTTGACCCGTTTTGCCTTTCTTGCCCTGCCGTCGTATAAAAATAATCCAAATTTACAACAAGTTAATTGAAGTATAAAGATAGTAGCAATTTATTGTAGAGCGAATAAGAACCAACCGGGGGTCCGGATTCACCAGGGTCGCCATGCGGACCAGGCAGCCCAGGAAAACCTGGCAGGCCCTAGAAGAAAGAAGACGCACCTTGCCAGTGAAGTTTTTTATGAGAGCGTACATTAAAACAACCATATAAATGCTCTTAAAACGTACACGTTCTCCTTTCTGACCCTTCTCCCCTTCAGGACCGGTAACACCTGGTAGACCTTTGAAACCTTTCGGCCCCACCCTTGAAAACAGGAAGACGAAACGCTAGAAGGATGCAAATTTTTCAGGCGAAAAAGGACAAGTATATGTCATGCCAAACGCACTCGATTCCCTTCAAGATGGGTGGTGCTTCGTAAGAGGCGCCCTTCTCTCCCTTTTCTCCCTTCTCTCCACGCTCTGCCTAGGTTGTGTAGATTTTGTGTTAATAAGAAATCCTTTTACTTACAAATTGCAACACTTTCGGTTTAGGCGTCCTGCCCTTTGGACCTTTGGGACCGATGTCACCTACTTCGCCTTCGGGACCCTGAAATAGGAAAAAAGGCACACTGTTAAGTGAATCTCACACATACACACGAAAGTTCGACTGCCGCATCCGACAATGTCCACCGTGTGCTCCACAGCAAGGTGAAGCAGAGACGGTGAATTAGTGCGTGAATTAGTTTATAATGGGAGTAGACTTGTCTAGCATCTACCGCACTCTTTCCTCCTCCCCCACCTAGGCCCGGTGTCAAGACAGAATCCAGAAGACCAGAGGCAGAGGAGGGTGCAAGTGGGTGGCACGGTCGAGTCCACACCTTGGCGCTCCACTCCACACCCCCAAGTCCACACAGCGAATGACCAGGATTTCAACCAACAACAGCACTGAGGAGCGGCAGGGGTTCCAATGTGCGCAACGTACACCGCCAACTAGATCTGTCACCGCACCCATAATGCTGGCATCTGTAATGGTGCGCATTTCGATAACTCCTGCCAGAATCAGATACGGCCCCCATGTTGGCCCAGCACATCTACTACGTGGCACGTTTTGGGGACACACAGAGATCGAAGGTGTGCCAATCTCGAAAGTTTCGTTTGAAATATTTGGCCAAATTAAGAAAATGGTTTCCCACTCTCTATAAAATAAACATTCTATGGACAGACCTGGTAGCCTTTGGGTCCTTTGGGGCCTGGAAGACCGCGCTCACCGTCGGGTCCTCTAGGGCCGATGGGGCCGGGACCACCTTTGCTTCCTTTGACACCCGGAGGTCCTCTGGCCATATCACCGCTTCCAGCTATTGTTTCACCCTTTTCACCCTAGAGGAAGCCGAAAAACGTAATGATTATTGTAAGTTTAACTGTTGCATAGCAGGTGGGTTTCCTCCTATGCACTGTTGCGAAATAATTTCAACTGAGGGGAGGAAAATTGCTTACCTTAGGTCCTCTTTCACCTTTTTGACCTCTCATCCCGTCATATCCATCCCTACCGGGTAAGCCTGGATAGCCCTGTTCACCCTAAAACAAAAAATATATTTAAGTAGTGATCGGGCCAAAGTACGGGTTTCTGGCGTAGTATTCAACGTACCTTGGCACCGCAGCAACCACTGTCGCCGGGATATCCCTTTGGACCTTTTATCCCAGGAATGCCCTAAAAAAAGAAAAACGCGAGTAAATCAAGTGCAATTTTAAGATGAACAAGCAATTTATAATTTATTAACGAAGTTTGTGAGGCCAACCTTCAGTCCGTCGGTGCCCGGCATACCCTGCTGGCCTTTGTCTCCCTGAAATGGAGCGGAGCAATTTCGTAAGGGTGGGTGTTTTTGAACGTAATCATGGCTACTGAACGGCCATAAGTAGTACAAAATGTTAGGAATAAACTTACCATCATGCCTTTTCGGCCAACTTCACCAGGGAAGCCCTTCAGACCCGGGACGCCTTGAATGCCTTCAGGGCCTCTAGGACCTCTTGGGCCAATTGAGCCAGGCAGACCACGGTGGCCGGGGATGCCTTGATCACCCTTTTTGAGAAAATTACCAACAAGCAATACTCAGTGATTATGACTGCCAGCTGTCACTTTCGATTTTTTCTGATGTCTTTAGGAGGCGGTGATTTCAACAATGATAGAAATCTGAAGTTCCCGAATTAAAAGCTACAATTAAGACTTTCGCTTCGAATTTTAGGTTACAAGGACGAAATGGGATTAAAAAAAAGCTAGTCAGTAACCAGCTGAAAAGAAAGTATTCACTGTTCTCGGTATGTAACAACGATAAAGACTTGAAGTAAATAAAATTTTAGTTTGAACTATACCGCCGTAACCAGCCAATGGTTCCTCGGCCTCAAATCTATCTTTAGTCCTTTTAGACGCATTTGATCTACCGAACACGGCCACTACACCCGAGTTCGGCAAAGACGTTCACCAATATATATCCTGACTACAGAATGAAAATGGGCATTCTTGTTTCACTTTTTAGCATCTGATTTATAACCCACCAAAACTGGCATTTAACAGAGGGAAGTTCATAATTCTGATATGTCACTTACAAATATTTTATGAGAGTGTGTCCTAGCAAAGCATCTTCCTAGACTAGAAGGTTCGACTTCAATATCACCGCAGTTAATTAATTAGTCTATTTTGCAGAGAGGACAGGCGTGTACTATTCTGAATTCGGAACGGGGTTTGTCACTTTTATTTGGCGAAAAAGGAAGTTTTACGAAAATATGGCAATCGTCGACATTCCTTATAAGAAATTTCTTAGTAATTCATATTTTTTGCTATTTTTCATCACCAGCCTCTATGTAAATAGGTAGACCAACTAACTTTTTACATATTTTTAAGAAAAGAGTAGATTAGTTCATTTATAAGGACTTCAGATTTACTATATGATACAACACGTTTGCATTCTGATAGGATAAACAGGTTTGAAATTGCGTTATCTTCTTTCCGATGACCCTGAAAATATCCATCGCATTTAAGTTGATAGAGACTTCGTGTGTCCAGACGGAGGTGAAAATACATTTAACGATTTGTAAAGCAGAATTTAAGTCAAGACAAATGCAAACAGATGAATGAAACGGAGTGCTGCCTGCAGAACTCGAGCAGCTAAGAGCTTTTATCACCAATAAATGCCAGAACAGGGTTTATATTCATGCCATCCGCACGACTGTAAAAATATCCCTTCTGATAATTACCAGAAATATAGACTTCCCATATGTTGCCTTCTTGCAGCCCATTACCATCAGAGTATCTGTTTTTTCATTTATTTTAACTAATGCGGTCCAATACTTCCAAAAACTATTTAAGTTACGGAAGCTTACATAGATGGATACTGTTTCCACAACATGCTGGTTGTTTTGATATCAAATTTCCTTTTTCTCGATTCCGCAAAGTGCATTAGTGGCTAATTTTCGAACACTTAACTTTGCTTCCCTATTGTAACCTCGTTTGCCACAGGATTCTTCTTAAGATGTAAGAGGATGATTTTAAAAATTTCTCAAACTCTAAAATCTTTCTGAAATTTGTGGACGAATGTAGGATGTCTCACTAGTTTTCCTGCATACAGCCTTTTTGTGCGGTTGTATCGTACATATACGGTCCTTGTCCAAGATGTTGGCGACTTTCCTCTCCTTTTATTCGTCCGAACTGTTTTACCCTTTTGTTTTCGGTAAGGTTACGGTAGGTGAGGTATATGCATATTGCAACGGTTTTGCAGAGGCTTGAAGGGCCAATCTCCATCTTGTATCCCTGAAAATTCTGAGCCAAGTGCGTCGATGACAAATTCGTTCTAAGTTCAGCGAATATTCCCATGTTACAATTGAAAAGTCAAATTGGCTAACACGCGTTTTCGGTAATTCTTCGTCAGGCCAGTACAATTACATGAAGGAGTGAAAATGTACACCTATAAACACTGTTAACTTTGTACATTTTCATCCCTTCATGTAATTGTATTGGCCTGACGAAGAATTACCGAAAACGCGTGTTAGCCAATTCGACCTTTTCAAATTCGTTCTAGTCTAAAGGAGTGGCTTTGCAGACTTTCAAGGCACCTTTGAATTCAGTCTTTCACGATATCTCGTCCGCCATGCAACAAGTTAGCAAAAAATCTCGCTTTGAGCGATTCGGTGGTGAAAAGCTGAAATTCTGGTTCGCAATCCCCTGGTCGAAGCGAATTGCAGAGCGTCAGCATGGGTTCTGAAACCTTTTGGATTTGAACTGGCTCATAAACAAAAATCCACAACCAAACGGCAAACCAAGGTACCCAAAGACTCCCCTACCGCTGATGACAGAGTAATCAGTAGTGTGAAAATTGAGGGGGCACGTGTTGATACAACAGGCAAAAGCCGGGGCTCGGCACTGCACTTGTACTAACTTTCGATCAACCATTAAGATGCATTGTTTCTGTTCTGTGCCCATAACTAAGAGAACCACAGTCTCGCCTTTGAGATAGAGAGACACTGACCGAGCCACTGAGATGACCGAACTGGTGCTCGAAATTTGGTCTTCGACTGACACACTTGATTGAATCATGATCCGCATTCCGCCTATCAGGCGCTCCGTACAAGGTTGGAATCAGTTTCGATAGAATCGATAGGGCAAGCAGGCAAAGACAAGCATAACCAACGGCTGATACAGGCGGATAAGAGGGGAGAGACCAACCGGAGGTCAAGTTACCAGCATGAAATCGCCACACCTACACGCCCAAGAAGCCGGAGGCGATTCTCACGAGTCGTGACGGCTGATCAGTCCGTAAGATTACAAGGGAGAGGGGCAACCGACACGCTGACTTTGCTGTAAGTAATTCGGCGGCAAAGAGGACAAAGGTCACGCGAGCCCACCAGCAGTTGGCCTCAGGTCAAGATTAATCGACAGCAGGCGGGTAGGTCAAATTTCGTTCGCCCGTCACAGTTATAATGCAAGGCCGAATGAATCAAGGCCAGCAGAAACAACAACCTCAGCACTATGATGACGAGAACGAGAAAGTTTTCGGTTCACTAATTACTCTTCAGTCCACTCTTCCTCATCGTCGTCGCAGGTGATGAAAAGGATATATATATTTACGCAAAATACATGCCTGTGTTTTTCTAGTACCATAGGAGTTCCCATTTTTGCGCGGAAATGCATTAATATATATGTACAAAGCCGACGACCAGTCTTATATAATTCAAAGATCGAAATTCAGATGACTGGTGGAGATATAATTGCATATTATGCGTTCTCGTCATTAGTTTAACTCTTTGGGCATAACACCTTTTTATATATCAAAGCAAACTTTTCCATTTTTGCACGAAAACAAATCAAATGAGGTTTTTTCGTGCATAAACCTTCGGGTGTATGGTAGGTTGTTTTTTGTGCCGGTTAACTCCCATCAGTATACAAAAAATTTCCAGCGTCGGTTCTTTACAAAACACTTTTGTACTTACACTACCGTTGTGCAATACATTTACCGTCATAGAACGGAAACTAAAGGGAGGAAAACTTAATGAAAATTTTTCCGAAATAAAAAAGAAAGTTTTTTGGTTGCGGCGAAATTTTCAATTTTTTCCTGACATTATTTTTGCAAAAAGACAAAGGTCCCAAGCATTCATCGGCGAAATATCCTAGCAAAAAACTTCGACGGTTTCGATAAAAAGAAACAGCAGAGCACATTTTAGGCAATTGATTTATATCAGTCGCTGCCATTTCAAGGACAATTTGAAACCCAGCACACTCTACTGTCGGCAGAAAGCATGCAGTAATTTTATGGAATAAAGACCCCTCTGATGCACGGAAAACGGTATGCCTGTGGCTGCATATGCAAATAATGTGTCAATTTTTTAGTCATTGGGAAACCCTACGACACCGGACCACGTAGTTCTTACAACGCTCTATCCATTACCTTAAGCAAACGTCTCTTTGAATTATTTGACCGCATTTCAAAAAAAGTGTAAAACGAAAAATTTACATCGGACCTTCGCAAAATCGCTCCAAAAAAACCATAAGAGACGTAAACTTTAAACTTGTTGCGATACTGAACGGTATACTAATTTTTCGTGAATGTTTAGTCTGAGAAGTATCTGAAAGCAATTTGAAAGGTTACTGTAATTCATCCTTTCACTTATTTAGTCATCCGCATAGACATGCATTATGCACTGCAGCAAATGAAATCCACAGTTATTACGAATTTTCCTGGTTTCGGTATTTCTGCCCCTTCCCAGATGACTGTTATTCCAAGCCCCCTTAGTATTTATCCCAATAATTCGCCCGCTCTTTATTTTACTTAACGGTCAAACTGTTTTGGTGTTTGGGCCTGTTTTTCCACCGGTTTGCAAGTTATTAGGGATTTTTTGTGGATTTAGACACGTCTAAAAAATAGATGACTACTATTCGTATTTTGAATGACTTTGGAGCAGGCAACATACGAAGCGTTTTATCTACTACCCCTGTGGAAATATCTTCAAAATGTTGGGAGGCCGATTGCTTTTCTTTCTACAGATAGCAAATAAGCCAATGATGAGATAGTCGGTCGCAAGCCTGTACTTGCAGAGTGGGCTTTAGTCTACCGTACAACCACAGAAATGCAATTTTCATGCTCGCAAGCTGACCTTAGGCGATGTTAACCATGAACGCGTGCGTGAGCCAGAGACCAGGTCACGGCTCTAGCAAATCTCGAAGGTGCACGCAGTCTGGCGTTTCCGTATCATTATCCTTGCCGCTTGTCATCGGCATTAAGTAAATAACAGTGGAAGTGCCAACTCGTGAAGTGTTAAACAAAATTCTGAAATACGTGTTCAAACCGAAAAGTAGGTTTTTTATATTAATCGCCGTGCAGAATATTTCCAAGATAATTTAATAACTTCAGGATGCCGGTTTTTAAGTGAAATTCTTTTCGTCTGTCTGTAAAAATGGCTACTTAAGCAGCACGAATTTTTCTTGTTGATTTTCAATACCTTATAAATTTGAATATATTTCATAGAAAATGTGCATTAAAAATATTAATCCTTTTACTTATTTGGTAGCAAATCACATCTTCCTTAAATTTTGTACATGAAGAAAGTGTATAATTCAGTTTTAGAACGTTTCCAGTTATGAAATTTCTTAAGACCGTGAAGTGCGTGTTCATAAAACATCATGTCTCTGCATTTACGAAAGTTGCCTGTAAAGTCTAAAATATTGCCTAGGTCCACTGCTAACTTTCATGGACCCCATATAGTTTCCTTTTGATAATATGTAGGACTGCATAATTTGCCTTGTATGGAAAATATACAGCTTGCAGTTTCCAAACCTTGAATACAAGTGCAACGGCAAGTCGGGTTCAAAGTTATTCGCGAATAAGATAAGTCTTTTAAAATCGAATCCTACCCTTCCATCAGGCATATGATTTGAAGAAGACGAAAGTTGCTACCAAATGCGTAAGAGAATGAATATTTTTTAAATGTTTTTCGAACTATATCCGAATTTATAAAGGCATCAGAAATCAATGAGAAATATTCGAGCTGCACAAGTAGCCATTTTTTCAGAGTTCAGTTTATGCAGGCGGCCGGAAAGGGGTTCACTTAAAAGCTGACATCCTGAAGTAACTAAATTATTTTGGAAATATTCGGCATTATGATTAATATTAAAACCGTACTCAAGCAGTCTTTTTAGGTCGAAAACGCATTTCAGGATTTTGGTACACATTTCACAAGTTAACAGATCTTCCGTAAGTTGACTCCCATGAACCATTCTCTCCGAAACCTCCCGGTTGACTACCTGTTCGTGAGTTTGATGACCTGAGAATATACGACCAAAGATGGTGTGGACATGTCAAAGTAATTCACGTCGACATTTTCGGTCTTGCCGTCCGTAAATGGATGTGTGTTAATTAACGTAGGCTAAAGGCGTTAAATTAAATAATTGTAGGCGGCTGCTATTTCAGTTCATGGAGTACCCATGAATTTGAAGGGATTTTATAAATAGTCATGGGGTTTTTCGAATGGGTAGTTTAAACAATGAGGTGTTGCCCCAGCAAATTACTAAACAATTTTAAGGATGTCTTCGAATTTACTTTTTTCCAAGATTAATATCACGTCGCTCTCTTCCGTTCGGCTGGACACGTAACCCTCATATGACACGATGGTGCTACTACATTCCGCTGATAACTGTGTATTTACTAGCCTTGAACTTCAAAGAGTTAGTGAAAACACGTGTTCGCCAATCTGACTTTTCAATTGTAACATGGGAATATTCGCTGAACTTGGAAAAAACTTCTTTATTGATAGAAAATTGGTCATTTCGGTTTTATTTGACATCCTAGACGTTTAAAATGGTTTGCTATGCAGCAAATGGAATACCTTTTATTAGCAACCTAGTTGGAATGCTTTTGGGGACGAGCTTCAGAGCTGTAGGAAAGTTGGAAAATGTAGAAACTTGGGATACTCTTATGTGACCAAACTCCAAGAAAAAATCCCTGTCCCCTCCAACCTTTAAGTGCTGGGTCTGACTAGGAGCTTCGATATGGGCATGCGATAGTTCAGAAGTTAAATCTATGTAACCAACGCTTATCACCTTCAGAGCATATTTAACTTTTACCGTATTTGGAAGAAGTAATATAAAATTCCCTGAGAGGAAAAAACATGCAGATCTTAATTTCCCATCCCTGTTGCCTCTAACTGAGCAGTCGTTTAAAGAATTATTCCTTAAGGGCAAAATGTGTTTTTAAATTATATATTATATTCGCATGCTTTATAAAATCAACGAGACTTGCTTACAGACAAGAGAAATTGATACAATATTAGTTTAAAGACTGCCGTAGAAAGTTGATCTGAAACACCTCGAAAAACACCTGTTTGCCTTCGTCAGCATTTTCGACTAATTTCTTCACATTGATTTAGAAAGTCCTCTCGCTGGAATGACTGCAATTTCAAACCTAAGTTATCCACTCGCCAGATTTAACCTGGATTGCCTCCCATGAGGTTGGGCCTTTTTCCGACAAAATTGAACGTGCTCTGTCTTTTTACGTTTGACATGCATTTACTGCTTTTACCCAAAGTTTTCGTCTCCATGAAATGGTCCTACGATGGAATTTTTGGTTCCACGGCCGTTGAACACAATTTCCCCAAGTAATTAATACGAATAGAACAGTCTAGAGTGCAAAACACTATAATTCTTAAGTACTTTTCACATGCATGTTCGCACGAATAAATCCAAGGCTACTGTCCTATTTTGGCTTTACAGAAAGACAGTTCCAGACGAAGCAGATATAGCAAGGTAGATGCGTTAAGGCACGTTTAAAGGTGATTTTTCCAAATCTCAAAGGCACCTGGAGCCTCCGCCTATCCTCATTAGAGCATTACCTTAATTACACTAAAAGGCCATTTGATCGTAAATGACGAAACGGACGGTCATGTTTGCTTCATTTTGGCATTTACACATGATGCATACCTTATAATAACAAAATTTCAAAGTTTGAAGATTTTTAAAAGACATGTTTTGAGTTGCTAAGATGACTCTGGAAACAAAGAGGTGTTTTTATTCCTCCCAGACTCACAAATGACTAAGAGTGGAGAATAAAAGCAAAAACCCCTGTAAATCCGTAAAAATGGGAGGATTTAAAGAAACTATAGGAATCACTAAGAGATCTTAAATTTTCTCTTCCTATTCAACTTTCTGGACCGATTTCCAAATGCCTTTGTTTCATATTATCAGGGAATTCCTAGTAAATTTGGGCAAAAGGAATAAAAGATATCGGATGTTTAACCACTTACCTGCTCGCCAGGAATTCCTTCGCAAGAACACTCATCGCACTCAGCCAGTGGACAGGCCTATTGCATGAAAAAGACAGTTTTTTAACATAAGTGGGGATACCATACAAATGCAGCGAGTATAATGACACAAATCTTACCACAGCGGCCTCAGTCGGCGTTACAGAGATCAGGAGAAGAATGGTCCATGCAGTCAATAGGCAGACCATCATGTTTGGCCAACCCGACCCGCCCGTTCGTACCATCCGCGTTCTTTGAGTCAACATCGCACGGTGGCCGGCACTACTCATGCATATCACAGAACGCAAGAACGCAACACAACAAGCCGACTGGGTGCAAGTGTGTGAGGTAGGTAGCTACTACCGGTGCTGCTGGAGAACGCGCTGCCCCAATTACCAGACGCGTGGACAATCAATGCCCTGGCAATGGGAATGCTTGGGACAGCACCTGGCCGGCCCAGCCATTCGGTGAAGAGGTGTGGGATTCATGCACAGAGGCACACGAGCACGCAGCCGTCGACAGCACAAACGTGCACACATCCGCACCGCCCGCGTGCCAGTGCGCACGCCAGTGTGGGCGCAGTATGCGTGGGTGTATACATTGCGGCAAGATCAGCCAATCAGAAACATCAGGTTGACAGCCCCATCCTCCAGGTGGGATGCACACACACACGCCGAGGAAGAAGGGAAGGCTGATTCACACCTGACGGGGAAGTCATCTCAGAGTAGCCAACGCTTCGACGAGGAGAGCTACACACTTTTGGGCCGCCGGTGTCCAATCAGCAGGGGGGTCCTGGAAGGGGGGCGGGTAGCGACTTTCAAATGTGTAGGGGTCATGCAGAGGACTTTGGAGTTTCTCCGCCAGCCTGTGCCAGCGTTTCATAACGCAAATTGATTCTTAACTGTCTCGTAAAAGGCTTCAATTCAAATAATGCTTGGTATAATTAAATGCAGAAAACATCGGGCAGACCGAGTTAATACTTGAGGCTACTGTTTTACTATGCTCGCTGACTGTATTTTCGGAGAAGTATGTGGAAGGGAATTTCAGCCGGACATGCATAAGATGTAGTTTAAAGTAAACGAGCTCATAGGAGACAAGGGTTCTGATAACCCATCGACGATGATAAACGCGAAAAGCCGCTCTGAAATGGAAAACGGGATTGAACGTCTCCATGAAATACGACACGCATGGACGTAATGACAATTACTATGAAACCCTATTTACATCAGGAAACATTTAAACGTCACGATTATTTAGTACCCTCACACTGGAAGGCAGAACAAAAATGATAGGTTAATATGGGACTCTCTGTGAGGCATAGGCAATTGTTTTGAATTCAGAGGACTTAATATGTGTACAATCTAAAGGCAGGACAGCATAAACTAATTATTTTGACTTCTTAAATAACGGAAAACGATTCAGCCCATCAAGCCACTTTTAAGCATTGCTTTTCTCCGTTTTGTAAATTTCCTCAAATTGGCAGGGATTTTTCTTCATAATCTGCATAAGGTTGAGCAGAACCGGCTCGGATATCACATAAGGAACTGCGTAGACTTCAGGAAAAAGACTGTCAAAGTGCTTTGATGAGCAATTCTTTCAGGAGTGTTATGAAAGCGTAAAATGCTTGATGGAAAAGTCGAGCTGTCGTTTGTTTGAAACAACTTGTAGTTTAGGTGAAAATGGAAATGGAAACAATATTTTAAGACGTTATCACACTTTAGGAGGTTTTATTTGGCTGTGGCCGGAGTTGCATATGCAAATGCCACTGGAAGTTGTTATGGCAGCAGTTCCAAAAACAATCAGGATGGTAAACATTATGTGATGCTGACAGGCGGTAAACAGAGTGCGGGGGGTGGTTACGCATTTGAGTGGGCCTAGTGGCCGGGGCTGTAGGGGGATTCCATTTAAGGCAGACTAAGAGAAGATGAACATGAAACCTGGTAAATAGCATGGCATATTGGTCGAAAATAAAAGAGGGCATGGCTAAGGCCGAAAGTGATGATGGGGGGGGGAGGCATGATCAGAAGATATTTTCAAATGAAACCGTGGCCAAGGACGAGATAGAAACTGTGGGAGAACTTGTTCGAAAAAAGTATGCTTTCTTCTGGAATTTAACTTAATGGATGGGGTAAAGGTCATGTATGTAAATCCGATAGGTTTCCATATTCCGAAATTATACGGGATGCCGAAAACCCCAAAATAACTTATCGCTAACATTAGACCTACCAGTGAAGAATTTGCCTTATCAAAATCTAATGTGATGGTCGAGTAAGCAGATTAACCGACAAATTGCCACATGACTAAGCATCCACAGAAAGAAACATAAGGTTTCCTCGATATCCTAATGGAGGAAGGCCTGATAGACAGGCATATGATTCCTCTGTACTTGCAGGGTATTGTTCCCTAGTGGGCCACCGGACAAATATATAAATGTTATTTGTAGTCGTGCATCGGGATCCTGCTTGAAAACAACGTAGCTGTATCAGCTACTGCAGCTGTACTACAAGAACGTGAGATGTAAATCCAGGAGAAAGTTTTGCAGAGACATTTATTGAAGATTTCATGCAATTCGCCAGCTCCGATCCCAATGGATATTTCCATGGGAAGCATTTAGCGAAGTCCATCGAAAACGAGAAAAAAATTTATAGAGAACACGTGGACAATCTTTTCGTTGCAGAGGACAACGCTGACTACGACGAAAAACTGTATCCAGCATGTATGCTCCTCGTGCATAGGCGAGAAGGTGGCGCCACCCAGAGGTCCGCATAAAAAATATTAATTTGGGGAGAGCAGTTTACAAGAGAAGGAATATCGTTTTTTGTCTCTTTAGTCACGTAACTGAGCCATATTCCGCCAAAAAATGTATGAACTGATAGAGCCGTTTGAGTGCATCTGTATAAACTTATCAAAGATATATTTATCCAAGGAGAGGTGGGCGACCGGACCGTCAATTTCGTAGAAACTGGTATTCGAGGCCAACCTACTACCTGCCTTACTCGGACACCGCAGCAGTAGGCAGATGGAAACTAGAACTGTGAAGCCAGCTGCAACAGATACGAACATCGTAACGTCCCTTTGGTAAAACCGTGCCAAACTGACCTCCTCCCTCTTTTTTCTTCCTCTCAATCTTGGTCCTAATTCCTCATATGTCTGGGCAATGTTTGCTGCTGTTTAGCACATATATTTCCGAGTTTAAAGTTAATTAAGTAAACTTAGTGAAAAGGTCGTAAACCAATGACCGTCGAGCAGAGGTCGCGTTAAACCCATTTCTCTGGTAGGACGCAAGATATTTTAATTCTTATTTTTTCGTAAAACCTTCTTACAAATGCAAAAAGCAGCGGCGTCTATTATCAAAGTAGGATTCGTTTACGAACCCTCGGAAAACTCATAAAAGCCCTTTAAACAGCTTGCCGGCGCAAAGGACCGGTTGTGTGCCAAATTTACAACTTCCACGGAGGCATCCTCCAACCATTTTCGCAAGCAACTGTTGGTTAAATGTCAGGAGGTGTGCCTCGACGTGTGTACGATTCTGCCTCTGGGAGATTATCTACGCACGGTTTAGCCAATTTTAGCTGAAAGGTGTTAAAGTACAAACAAACTGACAGCGGCTCTACGGAAGATGAATAAGGTGATTTGGTCACTGTACCATGTACTTTACCTGGCTTGCTATTCGAGCTCCCCCTGACCACCGCCATCAGATATAGGTAAAGTAACAAAAAAGGGGTAGATTATATAAGCTCTTTCAGACAATCATCAACTAGCCTGTGTCACCTTGAGATGAACTAGCGGGGCTTAGTAGGTAGTCGTAAAATAAATTTAAATAGAGTAGGTGGGATAACCCGTGAAATGTCAACCAAAAGTCCGAAATGCTTTTTCGTTTCGAAAAGATAAATTAAGTAGGGTTGTAAAACTGGTCAAGCTGCAGCATAATTCTATAATATTTCAGTTACCACAGGATGCCGGTTTTCGAATGAACTTCCTTCTGGCTGCATGAAAAAACTACACTCTGTAAACAGTGACTGCATAAGTAGCATGCATTTTTCTCATTGACTTTGGATGTTCTCAAAAACTCAATTATATCCCGTGAAAAACGTGCATAAAAATATTTATTCATTTGCTCGTTCAGTTGCAAATTACGTCTTCTTCTTATTTTATGCTCGAAGGCGGGACATAATTCGGTTTTAAAAAATTTTTCTAATTGTGGGACTTTTAAATACCGTGAAATGGCCGTTCATAAACCGTCATGTCTCTGAATTTACCAATGTGGCTTGTTAAGTTAACAATATGGATCAAATCAACTGCCCGTTGACAAATGAATGGATGCACTACGGGCTGGGATTTAAGGCACGCCCGTTGGAAGTGACATTTCAATGAAACCCTTGGATCTACAAAGTTTCCAGTTTGTGAGTAAACTTTTCTTTATTCGTTTATCGTAAATTCTGTTGAAGAAGAGCAAAAATATCAATTTTCTACTACGCCGGACTATGTGTAACCTTAAAATTCATTATTCGTTTGCGTGGCTCTCTGCATAACTGCCAAACTTTGAGTTGGACGCCCGATAAGCATAAGCAGCGCCATTCTGGTGCATCGGGTGGATCCCAGTGAAGCTTTTTTGTGATTTATAGGATTCTCTGGAGCTATACCATGTTAGTGAGTCAGAGCCTGTTGACAACAGCAGAAGTGACCGCAATGGGATGTCGAAAACCGGGCTTATACGCCCAAAAGAACCTCGTTCAGGCTCCGCGCTTACAGTGGTCAAAGGGTGACTAACCACGTGCAACTTTCTGCGCCCTTCCGCTTTTGCCCCGCCTGTGTTTTAGAACTAACTTTTATCGTTGTTCTTAAATGAATTATTTGAAAGCTGCCATAACACCTTTGAAATACATGAACCTTGTAATCATCTGATGCACTCTAGACGTGTCACTTGGAAAATCCTGCTTGGGCAGTCTGCTTACTGTATCAAATTTGGTTGATCCAGATGTTACACTAGGTTGGGCGGGTGAACTTGACCCAAGTGTAATTAAGCTCGCTTCGTCCGGTGGGGCCTCTTAGTTCAGTTGGTTAGAGCTTTGGCTGTACAAAAGGCTTCTCCTTGCTGTCGTGGTTTCGAACCCCAGTAGGGAGCAGTTTTTCACATCTGGGTCAAAATGAAGTTTATCGACTTTTCAATCCCTGACATGTTTGACTGTGGCCCGTTCCAATATAATTATACGGGCCTGAGGAGAATTTATCGAAAGCAATGTGTGCTAGCCGACCCGTATTCTGTATAAATGAAGGCTGCGGCAAACCCAGTCATGACTTGGTTCTCGATTTTCTGGTTTCGTGAATGGTTTTATTACAGTTTTATTGTTTCTGTCGCAAAACTTTTCCGAAATTTTTGTGAGACCAGAGGTTGCCCTCCGGTTTTTATGACGAGCTTTAGCATACTCATTGTCGTTTTATTCAATGTGAGCATTGACAATAAAGTCAACAGTACATTAGATTTCAGAAAACCTTGGAAACAAAGCCTGCTGATCATCTTATCATGCGTGGGAATTTGCAACAAATCAGTCTGGAATTGTTGCGTAACTTTTAGGATAACAAGGTACCATACTAAAAGCACAGGTACTGCATAAAAACCCCGACACTTGTTTCGTTGGTATTCTGCCGCTCCACGGCATGGCTGTTGAGATTCGGCTCATCAGTGGGTCGCCCAGCAATCCCCGTTACCCGTGATTTCAGACTAAGTTAAGTAAGATCGTTGCATCATTAATGAATGACATCTCTTAATTCAGTGGAAGTTAAACCCACACAAATTTTTTCCAGATACAAGGAAAAAAGGCTTGCCTTAATCGAATTACTCGATCTTCAGGAATACGATGCTGCCTCTCTTCGTGCCACCAGAAGTGTGCTTTAATGTGTCATCCTACGCCAACCTACTTTCTCGCAAATAAAACTTGTCTTCCCTAACTTTCGCAAAATCGTGCTAAAACGTTGATGTTTTCCATCATATCAAGGCCAATTTCTACTCCAAAGTCCCAAATAGGTGTCTGCAGTACGTTACTGAATAAAGGCCAAAACTAATTATGACTCATTAAATACATAGCAAACAAAATTTTTAATCGGCAGAATTTCTCTGGGTTACCATAATCTGAGACACTTTCGAAGACGATTGTTAATTTTGATATATTAAAGTACCTCGAATCGCAGACCACTGGACTCTCTTAATACCGTTGTAGACTTTGTGTATCGCAGATATTCGGAAATCAGTGTAGAAAGGTGATATATCAACTGTCGCGAACGACGATATCTTCCGTGTGCTCCGAACCATGTCGGCCGCAAGGCTAATGTCTAGTGTTTGTGCTAGTTTATGATGAAAGTAGACTTGCGCAGCATCAGCCGGGCCCCTTCTTCCTCCCCTTAGTGTCGAAACGGGGTCAAGGAGATCGGGGACGCAAACGGACGCAGTGACTAACAAGATTAAATAGCCCATTTGCGAGTGCCACACAAGCCCGGTCCAAAAACGGTGGACCAAGAGTTCACAGAAACGAGCGCTAGTGCCTATTTGAAAGAAATTAGTCACGGCAATGAGTTTTAAACAGCCTTGACCAAAAAGGCTTTTGTAGATTCTTGTCTAGCCCTAAAGAATTTGTTTATATTTTATGCAAAGAACGTGCAGAAATAATGCTTTCTTATAATTTTTGGCAGAAATTATGTCTTCTTTACATTTTGTAATCTAGCAGAGGGAAGAAATCGTTCATGGGATTTTTAAGACCGTGAAATCTGCATTCGAACAGCCTGATCATTTATTGATTCCCTTTGTGAAGTGTACAACATGACTCGCATTCATCGTAGAATTCTATCAACCCTATGCAATATCTTATGGATGTTATGGGCGAACATGTGATTTTGCCTAAATGGATAATCTGTGACTTATAGTCTGAAACTTCTGAATGGAAGCGCAACGACAGGTGGAATTTAAAATTATTCAGAAATCAAAAAACTTTCGTTCAGCCGGAAAGACATCAGTTCCTCAGCTTTCAAATTTAAAGAAGACGGAATCTGTTACCAGATTGAAATAACAACACTTCTTTGTGCACGCTATCTATGAAATTTGCATAGTGAGTGCCGACAACGCTCAAGTTCAGCGGCACTTCAACGTGCGATGAAATTGCAAAATAGGCCATAATTTGTAAACATCCTCTTATTCTGCTGATAATTGAAGTAATCGTCTCGTGATCTTTCGGCCCGCATAGCAGACTGTGTTGTGCTGTCAACAGCACTGAAAAAATACCACACAGAGATGACCGGGAAACATCGCCTGTGTAACTACGCGGTATTTGGCCACTTCAACACTTCCGTGATGAACGCGAGTAAAACAATAAAACGTGGCACGAATGAACACACTTTCTGGGTACCAACACACGTATAATTTACGTCCAGGTAGTCGGCTTGGTAAAATAAATACACCTCATTGAACGTCATGACTGCACTTTTACGGCATCACTGTAGGAAACAATATCCTGAAAGATCCTTTAAGGTACTATCTGGACTTCTAATGATTAGGTAAGGGACGAGGGTAGGGTTTAAAACCCCACTTCGCAAGCAGTAAACCCACGCTATTATAATACGGGAGTGGTGATGATTCGGGTTTAAAGGGTGAAGCATTACCGAGGAGAGAGAGCGTAATGCATGCATTAAAACTTAAAAATAGGTAGATTTCTGTTGAAATTATTTTTCCACGCCCATACCTAGTAACGGAAGTGAGCGCGCCAATTAAAAAATAAACAAGAAGCAACTCTCAATAAATAAATTTTAATCGAATTAGTTACCACTTACAAATTTTCGACATCTAAGGAACCACTGGAAAGAACATCCGATAGGAGGGAATAACTGTAAGCGTCAAAAATTTCAACTGCAGAAATGGACTGCGAGTCGGCGTAATGCACATGGGTATTAACGAATCTATGAAAATACACCCCAATGAACAAAAAGTCAAATAATGTAACTGTGAATGCCTGTTCTTATCTTTAGAATAAGCCAACTGAGTATTGTACAATTAAAATTTAAACATGATAAATATTTATATGCAAAGTTTATCTACAATCGCAAAACACATTTATCAACAGGGTAGGTGATAATGGTTGCGTTTTCCTTCTAAAATACACACAATCGGCTCCAGGTTGCAGAAAGTTCATATAACCACAGCTTGGTTTTCTGAAAGGAGCGGAGGAAATAACCAAATCTATAAACTGGATGAAGGTAGTAGAATACTGCCGAGCAAGAAGATCGCTATCTAGTTTGGCAAAATGTTGATGTGGACGCCAAATGCGCCAGCAAGTAATGAGGCTGCACATCGATGGATAGGTGTTCCCGTGCGGCTGATGTCGAAGGAGGAGAGCTTTAGTGGTTTTGGCGTCGCATCAAGCAATATGGGCCCACGTAGATGGGGTTCAATATCTTCTGCGATTTGGCCTAGACAGCGTTGTTGCAAAGAACGCGCGGGAATTATCCCTGTCGCTTATTGCAGAAGCATATCCGGTGCAACAGCTTCCCCAACAGGGAACCTGAAGGGCTCCTTCCTGAACGCAATTTAACGACCGCTTACGATTGAATTTTTGCGCACAAACTCAACTAAATGTAATTGTCCCATTACTGATTATTCGAGGAACTCCGCACAAGTATTCTTGAAAAATTACGTAAGCCACGGCGTCGCGTTCGACGACAGAGACCACTCAGAAATATCGTGGAAGCTGAGTGTTTGCGCTCTGACCGAGACAAAGTAAACCAAACTGCATGCCTTGTATGGTGACTGCCGACATCGCATAAGGCTAAGCTAGTCTTTTCAAAGAAGTAAATAAGTCACGGCGTACATGTCCGACAACATAAATTCTTTGCAGTATCTAGAAAGTCGAGCGTTTGTGCTCTAACCGAGGCGTAATAAACCAAAACGGTGACGACGATCCTGGCAGTACGCGTTACATTGTGAGTACAGCCATGATAATAGAGGTGTAGCTACCCTATTGAAAGAAACGTACTACGAATAGCAGACGGAAACCGAAATCCACCTCATGCCAAATAATTTATCCCCAAAATGATCATACTGAAACAGCTCGTTGTCTGTGGTTATATCAGTGTGCTAGGCAAAATTCAATGGGCGACTTCCTGTAGCTGTGAACTGATAAATCAAACAAGGTTTACTAAAAAAAACATAGTAGTTAAATATGCACGTTACAATTAGTGGGGTTACACAACCTACCCTTACCAGACAAGGTATAATTTGGTCTTTTATATTGGGAAAATATCGACCGTATGCAAACCAAAGCGTCTTAGAGATAACAAAAGCTAGGTTGCGTCAGGTGGACAGTTTTTTACCAGGAGGTCACGGTATCTTAAAAGTGGAAAGGAAATTCATCGCGATCCTTTATTCTTTGTTCCCTCACCCACAGCCTTAAAATTCTCAAATCTAGGTCAAGAGGGCAAATTTGACAATCTCTCGGCCCTAAAGGACCGTATAAAAGTGACACCGTGAAGTAATAATCTGCTATGAGAAGTCCTGCCTATGATCGGCAGGACGTCCAGTTGACATGTGATAGCCGGCCCTAGCATTACGTTGGTATCAAAGATTTGAAACCGATGCACAGCTATGCAAAGTCATTTTCTGTGTAAACTCTTATAGTTCGCATGTCCTAACGGCGTTAGAAGTGGAGTTGCTTGTGGAGTGTTGTGCCCTGGAATGGACGAGGTCACTAAGAGACTGTCAACATTTCCCGTACTCTTATAAAGGTTCGCAAATTTTAAAAGTTAAGTAGAGTGATCAGAGAACGTAAACATACTCGAGAGGTTTTAGAGAAATGGGATTTGTAGTGAGTTGTCCGCCAGGTCGTAAGGCGCAAAAAAATAACGAATAAGAAAACATGTGCGAGTGAATAACTGTATAACGTCAAGGAAAAAGCGGTAATTCGACAACTTGGGGAAGTCCAGAACACTTTACTGTGTGTTCTTTGACTACGTTTGGAAGGCTTTGGCCTTTTTGAATCACGTATGTTTTTGGAATGTTGAAACAAAACGGACAACAAGGAAAGGGAAAAGGAAAGTGGTAATTGACCACAAGCGAGAAACGTGCAAGCAAAACAACTTAAAGATCGGACGAAAAAGTCGAACTACATATGTTTTATACCTACCACTGATACACTTCAAATTTTTTTCTATTCAGCAATTAACTTACTTATTCGGAGCACATTTCGTGTGTGTTGGGGTAGTACATCACGCCGACTTTACATTTTATGCTCGAAGAAATAACGATTTATGGTTTTAAAAAGTTTCTAACCATGAGATCTTTCAAGACCATGGAATGTCCATTCATACAGCATCGCACCTGTGCCTGTATTAACGCTTTTCATCAAACGGTCTGTGTTTAATGCAGAATTGTACTAATTGTACATGGCATCATCTTAAAAGTATAGAAGAAGACATGGTTGCTTAATGGGGGAAGTATACACCTTGTAGACTTAAACCGCTAAAGTAATGCAACGGCCGATCTGTCTCAAAATTAACCTGAAAATAGAAAAATTTTTCAAAACCTATATGTACCTTTTCGTCAAGTGTAGAATGTGAAGTGGGCGTAATGTTTTACCGAATAAGTAGAAGAAAGCGCATTTTTGAGCATATTTTCTACAAAATATATTTAAATTCTTCGACCATCGAAAATCCAAGTGAAAAATGCACACTACTTAAGTAGTCATTTTTTACCAAGTACAGTTTTTAATGAAGGTCGGAAAGAAATGCTTTCAAAGCCAACATTATGGTGAGATTATGCCCTACGATAATCCAAGTTACTGCCCCACCTGAGTAATTCTTCCTAGTCGAATACGCATTTCAGTATTTCGGATAGCACTTCATGAGACCAGTCACGAACTGTATGGAGACCTTTCCTTGTTTTAACAAACATCGGCAAAGGTTGCACACAAAATGGATTATCTCAGTATGAACGAAAAATGGATTACGATAAACAAACAAATGGCATGGTCCAGGATATCCCTTGTGCAAGTGCTTCACATGTCATAGCCATCATACGACGTTTCTGGCAGCGGCACAGTTACTTGGTTGCAATGAAAACTTGTACCGCCACCCCCCATTAGACTCTGTAAACTGGGTCAGTCAACGATCACATAAATATTATCCACATTGAGACTGACGACGGCTAACCGTCAAACCGGACTATAGACCAAATTTTTACAAAGCAACTAGTGGTCGGCCTGAATTAATGGTTTACCATAATGGTTTCGTGCCTTGAAAGAACTTGATTTGCTTCCATCTTGCATTTTCCAATCGTCTTATCTGAAAATCATTCTTCTATAGAGTTTGCTAGTGGTCCGCAAAGGCTTCTTGGAGCATGATTTACAAATGGCCCTGTGTTAGGCGTTTTGCACTGCCAGAAAATTAAGGTTCTATATTATAAACTGCGAAACTGGGGACAAGTCACATTTGCGTAATGTTCGCCTGTGTTTGGACCCTAAATGTCGGGAAGTTATGTTGCGCGGCAAAAAGGAAAACGTTTTTCAAAGTACGCAATATTCTTGCGAAGGTAATATTACTGATCACTCTACGTTGTCTAGATAAGAAAGAACGTAGAATTTACCGGTCACATCGGTCTAACGTTTCTTAAAATTAGAAACATTGTTCTGTCTAAACTGCATTCCCAAATATTTTGCGTGCCGTGGCAAGCAGTCAAACTGCGTTTTTCTGTCGGTTACTTATTAACAGTGGTCTCAGAAGGCATAATTTCATCTCCATCAATTCCATCAGATGAACAAATATTTTTTTAATTGAGCAGTGACTTGGAGTCGGGATATTTGGTTCGTTTGGCGGCATTCTTATACTGGACTTCCGCCGGGGAACTTTCTCCTTACCAACATCACCCTCATCGGGGTAGTACTAAGAAATCAGTGCAGTTTTTTCATGTCCGGATGTCAGAAGTTACCTATGGCAGATTCTTGGGTAATGGTCGAGGTAAAATTATCCACCTTTTGACACTTCGGGCGAATGGACATACTGGCAACTTTCGGAAAGTGTACACGCACTAAAAAGTCACAGCTATTTATAGGGCGGATGTGACGGACCACTCTTCTTCTCCTGGAGATATTTTTATTATCTGGCCGTGCATTGGTACTAGGGTTAGCCCTCATTATGTCGCTGTACTAAAGCTAACCATCATAATCGCGCTGGCCGGTCATTGCGTTAGTGCTTGGCAAACGAAAACGTGCGGAGTGCTGACTAGGTGATGCCGATCGTTGCCTTCTTCCGCGTAGCCTTTTCAACTTAGGTAAACACCATTCCGCTCCATTGTCTTCGTTAACGGCCGTTGTAGACGCGGGGACGTAAAGGTGACGGATACATGGAGACCAAGCTGATCCAGACACTCACGATGCCGTGGGATGGTAAATCCGTGAACTTCCCCATGCCATGTCCGACGATCAGATCCCTAAAGTGTGCTTTACAGTATCTTCAGCGACTCGGGGTGTAGGGACTGTCCAGACACGGGACGAAAAGGGCACTTTGCTGGCTACGATGCATGAGGTGGTTGTCTTGCACTGGTTCCACCTGGCATCCAACTCTTATATGTGGTCTCACGCAGCTGTCTCCCAAGTGGCGGCCACATCTCAGTAAGCCAATTGACTGGCGGACTAAAACCGCAGACGTCTTATTCTCCATCAGAACGAGGGTCAGACTGCAATGGTTACCTCCTAATGTAGCCTTTACGATACCTATTGCCTCAGTGAGAACTGCGACCCTATCAGCAAAGCCTGGCACATGTAAATTTAAGGATCAATTCGTTTGTGTGTGTGTGTGGCACACGTAGACTATTTCGGTGAAATAACCACTGCGTCTGGGGTCACCCTCGGTTGTCCTGCTCACTATTGTCCTCGAACAGGGTGCGACTGGAAATGGCAAATTTAATAGATGCATCATAGGGTTTATTTTGTTTAAAAAAATTGTCGTAAAAATTATCATGGCGCAGTGGGGTCCGGTCTGAGATACGAGCTATTGGTCAGTCAATTAACCAATTTTTGACGTCCCACCCAGTAACTAAGGGATTTTGGTCAAAGACTTCTCCACTTCTCTGCTCTGATGTGCAGCGGTACGGCCGTGTTGAGGCCATGTTGAAAGATTTTCGTCCTAGTGTGTGCTTGTGGAGTAGTTTTTAGCGAGATGTTCATTAAAAAATATGCCATGTGATACTACCCCTTCCCAAGGCCATATCACACCGTTTATTGAGGCACCTGCTGTTCTTCTGGGTGGGCTGTACCACTTATGGGCAGTGTCAGACCAACAGCATGTATCCTGACAATATACCTTAGTGCTCCCATAGGAAAGGGCCAAATTATTGAACCAAATAGTAAATAGGCATGCAGAAATTTAAGCATGTTGCGCCGTAACCTTTTAACCAAACTACATGTGTCGGTCGAGAACATCTGCGCCCTGTTTTTAAAGAAAATGCGCCTAGTCTCCATACAAATGTCTGCGCGGGTCCTAGTTTGACCCTGAACATACAACGGGACGAGCGCGTTCCGTAACCAGATCGGTAATCGCCGCGCTACCCATAAAATGCACCTTGTCTGAGTGTTCAAATTTGTTACTGACGTCCATCCCTGGGTTTGCCTATTAAATTCAAAGTGGTATCTCTTGGACTCCATCTTATAGTTGGAAAAACATGCTATATGTACTGCTCCCTAATCAGGGATATCATGGCTCATAAAGAAGGAAAAACCATCGTCTCTTCGGAATGTATAAGTGTATTTTTCAGATGATCCCCGACGCTTGAAACCTCGTGTGTAGTAACTCATATTTCATGAAATTTCCGACTTAAAAGTTTTTTATTCAAATGGCGTCAGAATTGATTAATCCTAAAGTTCTAAGGCACGCTTACTCAGGGAGGCAAAAAATAAAATACCGCTTTTACACTTATCCTTCATTAAGTCACTCGGGTGCACATCATCCTCCCCTTTTAGTTCAATCGAAAGCGCTACAGATTAGAAGTGAATACGGAACTTTGTACTTATGTGCACTCTGCGTTTTGTCCGATCACCTCCTTTGTAAACCAAACATATAATATTTGTAAGTGTCTGAGGGTGACGTAGTTGCGTATAATAATAATTTTTGGACAGACTTTGGGGGGGATTACTAGGAAAAATTAGCAAAGGTGGAGCTCAAACCGGAGCTGTTTGATGTTGAAGAAGATGCTATATCCACTTTGCCACGGGTGTCTATATCTTGAGAAACCGTTTGACAACTTAACATGCAGACCGTTTTTAGTTCTCGGCCCTAAATGTCCCCTTATTTCAGCCTAGTTGCTGAAGTTCTATTCCATGAAATGCAAATTATTACATAGGCCAAATCTCCTTGACTTTATGAGAGAAAAACAACAAAACCTATGAGCAATTACTGAGTCGCGGGGGTATACGTGGAACATTTCGGAGTTTTCTCCAAATTTAAGTCCCACTTCCGTTTACTCTTTGCATACTAATATGTCTACGGATTGGAAACAGCACAGTCGGCATTGGTGATCGGTGAACTTCCGTTTTCTCTTAATTTGGTTCCCCTTGTCATATAACGTCAGCCTTTATAAAAAGCTACAGGCCAGATTTCTTTTCTCGGCCAAGGACATGAAAATTTAAATTTTATTATTTAGGCCCTGCTCCAGTCTGACCTTTGTACCCAAGAGAAATCGCGTAGGTTACTGCGTGTTACAACTATAATGTATTTTAAAACTGCAGCTTTTAAAAGAAATGACTTACACACTTTTCTATCGGTCGCTTTCGTCCTAAATTCACAGTTTCTCGTTCTAGGTGTGCTGAGAAAGTAAAAATGTGGACTTACGGCCACAAACGAAAAACCCGCAGACCAGTTTGCAACTTGAACACCTGACAGTTAGAAGATGGATCAGTGTAATGTCAGTGAACGCGCATCTGGGCATCGGATGACTGCAACTGTTTGTTCGTGGTTATCTATGTAGACGTACAATAAGAGGAAATTGTATGGAGATTGGTCAACAAATGTGTTACTAACGATGGGAAAAATCGACTGACCCTTCCTGATTGCGGTCATCCCGAGCTATATATCCTTTGGCCAGATCTCCTCTAATTTCGCCGAAAAAGGACAAAAAGCAGCGTTGGTAAATGGACTAGGGGGAATTTATGACATACGTATTTTAGGGGAAAAGAGTACCGATGAGGCCAAAGAATCGTTGGACGCAGTGCGAAATACAAACTTTTCATCACACACCGAAACGAACAGTGAATTGTCCAAGAGCAATACCAGATTTCAAACGATGTGTCAACGTAGACGGGGTGGCAACGGAAGTGCGAGAGGACTTATACAGACCTTTTGCCAATCAGTCATGAGCCTGACCACCGGCTGGAACCAGAAACACAGACATGTGCATGCACACGGCGCAGATGGTTCGCAGAGGTGACCCATCGGGTGGGCCATAAGCACTATCTCAAAATGAACTTCACCACTTCCTCGCCATCTGACATTTCTCGCGCTGCTTGCACGCGCATGTCTGTGTTTCTGGTCCCATGTGGTGAATCAACGAAGGCATAATAAGCCCAATTGAGTTCTTGATCAATCTACCGGCATGTCCGTCATAATGCTCTCTGCTATCATAGCCTGGACGAGTTCGGCCTCACAGCAGGTTACCGGTTCGTGATCTTTGCTACCCACTCGGAACTTGTTTACCTCAGGAAGCTAGTGGATCGCCGTGCGCACATTTCTGCGTGTAAATACTTTCTCTCTTTTCTCCTAATCATTTGTAAATAGTTGCCAGTCTCGCTTACTTAGAACCCCTACTGTTAGTCACCGAAAGGACATTTGAGCTCCTCTCCTGCGTTATCCGGCAGCGATTTAAACGCCATAAATATCGAATAAGCTACTAGCTGAACGATCGCTTTCGACAAATCATAATGACCACCCGCTACTGCCACGTATACACCGATCGACTTGTGGTGGTAGGGCAGAGGAACCAATGTGGGCAAGGGAGGAGAGGGTGGTTTCGATGTCGTGGGAAGAGATGCAGGAGGCGATGCCCGTCTGTTAGGAGAAACAGCCTAAAGGGGGGCCGGGCTAATCGGCTGCTGTTGCTCGTTGTCCACCTGGCTGACGTGCCAAGCGACCGGCTACACTGTGCGTGTCTGATTCTAGAAAGTCCTTTGAAGGCAGGAAAAGCTTGTGTAAGCGACTGGCGGCCGTCTCCGCTGTCGCTTAGAAGATTTGTAAACCGGACTTCTGACTGTAACCCCCCTAGACTAAATGAGGACACTTACACATTAAAACTTGCGACAGATTTTTCTTCAATGATTAATCAAAAGTAAAATGGGAGACGCGGTCTACGCTTTGGGTGGGCTGACACTGCAAAGGTTTTGCTTTATTCGTTTCGTAGTTATAAAATGAAAATTACTGTCGAAAGTAAGCCTTACCTCGTGCGTTAGCGTGTCTAATGTCGACAGGCGTTGTTGTCGATTGCGAATGATCGTGCAGGGTTGCGCTGGAGAGAACTGTGTGGATCATTCACGGATTTATCCGACGTCCGTGAAGATATTCTACTTTTTTTTCTATGCGATTGTGAGGTGCATTACCGCAGGTCGTGCTTTGTAACCGAAGAGCACAATGAATGACTTTGACATGGATGGATTCTCGAACTGCTTCAGTTCTGAAAAAATACCTTTCGCAACTGAATCAGTCAGAGCAAGCCTTGACTTCTACCTCCTACCCAACGGTCTCGCGCCACTTCCATCCCTCGCTTATCTGTGCTTCCCAGCATAAACCCACCTCTCATCCACTCACTTACTTCTATTAATAGTGACGTTTCACGTAGGTGACACTTACCGAGGGAATAGATGTTTTGATAGATTTGCGTAATCTATCTCATCCAGTTGTATGGAGTCAGCAGTCTTGTTGGGTTCGAATCCACCATAGCATATACAAGGCCGCCAACGCTCTAACCACCTGAGCTACGAGACCCTGACTGGAAGCCCTGGGTTTAATCACAAGTTACTTGTACATCCTACTAAAACTTCTTGGATTCACCAATCCTGATAAAGAAAGCGGGCCGCCCCCGTAGGATTTCGCATACAATCAGTTTAAAATCCACTGGATGAATACCACTGTACGGACCTCACAACATTTTACCGAAAATGATCGTTCGTTGACACACTAATATGCTCATATGTTGATTGAATGCTATGCAGAACGACAAATTTAATAAATAAAAGACAATTTTGGACGTTACCAACTCACTTATGAGCCGTTTTGATTTCAGGTTGCAAAGAATAACATTGTCTTAGCGGAGACGCGCGCCATATTTTGCGTACAACCCCAGTAAGATAAACATAGACCTTAGCACTTATATATGTTAGGAAATGGACTGAGGTAATTTACTTTGGTAGTTTGCAATCATTAAGTTTTACATAAAATATTACCTGTAGCATGTAACGAAAACTTGATATTTATTATTTGTTGAGGCTTTATTGCATTTGGACTTCAATTTTCCCGTAAAGAACTTGCCCCATTAGCTGAAAATCAGTTCTTTTCCAAGTGATTATGAACATCCTTTTAAAACAGCAGTAGCAAGTAGGGCAACGCGTTCGCACACACCGGAGCCTTTAGACAACCTTCTAATACTTTTAACATCAGCCGAACAAATATCAGACTTTGCAGAAACTTTTACACAGACAAAAACACGGATGTTGTTGCCAAGCAGGAAGTAAACATTCCATCAAAGGAGGTTGAATGCTGTTCTGTTACCCCCTTGTGCCTTAAGCAAGAAATGATAAATTAGAGTGCCTGGAAGGCTAACAGACAACGTCGACTTTCTTATCGCATGCAAACACTCATAAGAGTCTCATCAAAAATAAATCACACATGGGATTTCTGCTGAAAATGTCCACGTTTTATGTCATGCAAGATTTTATGAACCCCAGTTAATGACTTCGCAGCATACCACAGCAACCAGGTCGACAGGGATGCTAGTGAAAGGGGTTAAAGGCCTCAACATTTTCCCTTCTTGCATTTCGATCGCACTGTCTTGATGAATTTCGGGTCAAGAAAAAATTTTAACTCCGTCTAAGTGCAAGTGATAAAATAGGCAAACCAGTGTAGGTTTTCAAATGGTTATTAAACTTACCTTACAGTGAATACGAAAGTCAAAAGTGTCTAAAAATTGACTGGTTTATTCTCTTTACTACCTCCACTCTAAAAAAGCGGCATATCCATGGAGAAGTCTATATAAACCACTGAATGAAGATAAGCACACTCTGAGTGATAAATTTACAAGAATTACGCTGAGACTAAATCACTATTGAAAACAGCAAACGCGAAAGCTAGCATATTTATAAAACTACGAAAATACGGACGGGGTGATATCAAATGTTGAAAAGTACCCTATCTTTTGATAAAATATTACTTAAGGCACAATCTTTTTATCATTCATCGTAAACGGTAGACACATTTTACCCCTTGACTAAATGTGTGGTCTTGTGCATGTGAATAAACTAATCGGGCAGCTGATTACCAGAACCTTGAATTTTGGCTTTTTTTGGTTACTCAGGCAAGCCTCCCCACATCACGGAAAGCTGTGGAACCGAGTCATTTTTCAGGTTTCCTATAAATCTTTAGTCAGTTTCTTCAAGCACGCGTGAGCAGAAAAAGCTCCGGCATTTTCACTAGCATGAGAGAGTACGTTGTCGTAACATAATTATAGAGAACAGAAGTAGTGCATTATGATACTCTGTGCTACACAGCCACAGCCTCCCAAATCGTCCGCGTGAGTACTTCCGCGAACAATATATGGGTCCTTTTACTGTCAACTGCGGTAATTCTATTTAAAAGTAAGGTTAACTCTGTTTTAAATCTCCACAAATAAAGTTTGAATAAAACACTACCCATAAACCCTGCAAATGTTTGGCGTTTGGTGCATAGAAAGTTGTTATTAAAATATTTGTTCTTACTTACGCGCGGTTTTGATCAGCTTTGCCTTAATCGCTGAGGAGTCAACTTTGTTTTAATAAATCTATAAGCTTTACGGTTCCTGCACTACAGACATAGTATAGGGATAGGCTGGCCTACT
>CACRXP010000539.1:182704-203923 GCA_902702965.1 Spirometra erinaceieuropaei | reverse complement strand
GTCAAGAAATTTCTCCCTTGGGACACGATCCACCAGAAGAAGCCGTGGTATTCATTGAATTTCTTCAATCAGAGATGCATACATGACACGTTGCACAGGTCAGTGGACACGGTAAGTACATGTGGAATTCATGGCCTTTTTATTCAAAAAGTACAGCTGATACCATCTGTGAAAAAACCGCATACGAAGCAGCCAATCCCCTGGATGTTCTCTGTATTCAAGAGGTGATGTTGCAACCTTAAGATGCTGACGGTACTTTTCCATTAAGGTTACAATTCGGGTGCTAATAGGGTATTTTTGAAGTTCACTGTCTTGCCCAAACAAACATTTTCTAGTATTCTAACCCTGAGATCAGTAGGAATTTTGGTATTAAAGTTGCGAAAGCTATTAATGGTGGATACAGAAGATTGTTTAGTAAGCACACGTTCGCCTTTGATATGTTTTTGCCAGACGCATGCATAAATGCAGTTGTGGGGTTGGTTAAATATGCGGACAATGATAGGCATCACACAGTCTTCATCCGTTAAATCTAATAGGTGGAAAATATGGCAGAGTAATTAGGGACAGTCTTTATCCCCTAATCTAGTGAATATGGGCAGTTTTGATAAATGAGATGAGAGGAAGACACAGAAAATTGCATGCAGATAACAGGTAAATTGGATTTCAGTCAAGGTGAATTGAGGGTCACAGAAAGGTCTGCGTTCACAGGTCCGGCCTGCGTAATCCACATATTTTAATTTACATCGCGAGCGTAGAAATGTATGGATCAAAAAACAATCCATCGAAAGCGAACTTCTGCTCACCAAATTGTTTTATGGCATTTGTCTTTAGCTAATATGCCGTCCTAGGTCGTTATTATCTTTTTTCCAAAATATCGGTGTAAAGAACGTCCTAGATGTGTAGAAGACCATCTTTAAATACTGCATCACAGATCCCTTTGTTACAGGAAATCAAACCTATACTTATTTTTCCATAGATTTTAGTCCACATCTCGCTCTTACATCTATTCTAACGGCTGCTCTTTGACGTCTGCGGTGATTTCCTTTAATATGGCGGAACAACCCCGTTAGGGAACTCCTTTTCCCATAGAAATTGGTCTAGTTACCGCCTATCGCAACCCCACGTTCACGAGCCGGTGCGCAGTTATTCAGGGATCATCATTCGTATAGAATGCCAACAGGCAGTTTGTATCAGTGAATAATCAAGCAATCTGTTAACACTATAGGAGAAATGTGGCAAAAGTGCCATACAATAAAGCCTGCCACCCTCAAGCTATCAAATATTTCTTCTTTCGACAATATGTCCTCCAAAAGTCACATGCGATCTCCTGTAAAATCGATTGTATAACGAGCCAGCCGTCTACGCATTCTGTGAGATCGACATCAAAAGTGGATGAGAGGAAATCGGAGCACAAATGTATCCGTAGCGTCACACAAAGATAAGAGAGAGTACGAGTCGACATTTAAGCTAGTTCCGTCTAGTAACACAACGATTTATGAGACAGGTGCTCCCGAATGGACTTGTACGTGCAACTTTAGAATTAGGCATAAAGTAAAAACGATTACTAGCTCTTGCGGGTTTAGCATAAACCCACTCATCCCTCTTTCTTCCTCTTCTGCTTCTACTCCACCCTCTCCACGAATTTGTCCCCCCCCCACCTAGGTGGCTCGAATGGCAGACGAATGCAAAGACTGTGTTGGGAAAGGCGGACGCAAAGAAGAGGGTCCCAACCCCTACTAGACACAACCTTTCTTGTGCGCCCATGTGCCCATAAATTTCTCTAATCTGACCTTTTTCCGGTACATGATGGGAGGAAGCTGGGACACAATTTAGAGGTGACGCGATAGAAGAGTCGGAATCCGGTTGAAGGTCTCCGCACAAATACTGCACAGGCATTCCGAACATTAGACCTGCTACATCTCGCGCATCAGGGAAGAGGAAAAAATGTGGGCCAACCCAGGTTTCGACGAGACGAAGGGGACTACTTGATGACTCAGTTCTTCTTAGACCGTTTGAGGACTGTACAGCGGTGACTGTTTCACAGGCAATCACGTAATCTCCATTGCATCCTCAAATGCTAAAGATTATAGTCAATAATTTATTAGTAGGGAACGTCCGGCTGTGTTGGTATGCGGTCTGTTCAGACTACACTGGGGTGGCATAAATCATCACAAAGCGTTTATATGTTTTATGTGAGTCAAGCGTTCCATATATTTTTGTATTATAATATTATGACATTTGGGCAATTTTGTAAATCGCGCAGTGGACAAGTGGGGAACAGTAATGACTTTTCTATGACTACCCCTTAGAACATTCCCGAATACAGTACAAATGATTACTCGACAGAGAAGACGGTTGAGACCATTGTTTAAGATTTCATCAAAGCATGCTAACCATTTCTTGCTTGCTGGTCTCGAAATAGGACCTGGTCATGGGGTTTTGGTTATCTAGTTAAAGATCGCACCGCGAACCATGTGCTCAATTCCTGTCAGCAGTAATTAGGAATGTTCAAATTCCCCATCTGACCACCTGTGAGGACTCCAGACAGGAACTTCAAGGCAACAGTGAACGTCTGGGTTTAGTACTAAACTCGAGATAAATCCGTGGAGGTCGCTCACATGCGACCCAAATGCATTAGAGCTAGCTGGCCGTTCAGTCGTTAGATCGAAGTCGGAGGTGGCATGTAGAGTGGACGGAACATACCCTCAACTATGACTGTGGGCCGAGGTAATGACTTCACTCGAAGGAACGCTCAGTCGATCGCCACATAAGCCTGCCTGAGCCCCATCTACCTGTTGACTCTACATGAAAAACGGAAGTTCGTTTTGATCCCCAGTTTAACACTGTGACCAACGAGGACGGGAGCGACAATGATCATGAAGAACTGAGGGTCCGAGTCGCACGCGGCATGGGTGATCCAACTGTCATTCAACCCACGCATGTTACAATGAGAGGTGCGCATTGATCTTTTTGATCTTCGAAGATGGTTTGTCAAAAACGCCGCTTGAACGCCAGATCCTACGTATACCGTTCAGTAGGAGGCCTCTCCTTCGTCTATTTTGTCATCTCCGCATCGCATTTTCATTCTCATCGATGCACCGAAACGTAGGTAACAAGACCTGAACCTTTGAAGCAATGACGTCAAGGGTTCTACGCTTGAAGTCCTATTTGGGGAATTGTTATGCTTTGTTAGCGCGCACACATATGTTTCCCTCACCACGACTTTGCCAAAATTTTCCCAACAAAGCCGGTGGTCTCTTGTGCTTTAATTTCTGCAGCCTTATTTTGTTTACTTCATTCGGGTTCCCAATCTCACGGCTCGTACCGAGGAGAGCATTTAGTTGTTCGCTCTGGAAAAGGAATTGTATCGTCGGGACTGCCAGTTTAACGGAAAGCATTTTTATCGAGCACAACGCACTACGACGTATAAAACTAGGTTCTTTTGCCTGCTGAAAACAAACCGTTCTCAAATTAAAATTTATGGGTTTCTTAAATAATTGTGCATAAAAAAGAATTTGGTAGGTCAAAAGGAAACTCAGTGAGATGCAGTGCCTCAACCCAGTTCAGGATTAAAGGTTACCCCTGACGTTTCGGTAATTTATGCATGCCACAAAACATAAAGATTACTTGCACGAAGCCTGACACCAAAATTCATAGAGTGGTCACGCGAATTAAAAATCAGGTAGACAGAATTGAGCAGTGATCGCATGCCACTGCAGCAAAGATGCTAATTACATTGTCAAAATGAATAACCAAACAGCACGAATAAAGTACAATGAAGACTACTTTGAAAATAAGTGGCCATCTAGAAGACGTCATTCATCGCCAAACTTTTAAATTCGTTCGAATGAAAGTACTTACAGGGTGTTTGACTGGATACAACCTGACATTATGTCAGGTGCAGCACTGTGGCATGCACCGAAGGCATGATGAAAGATCTGCTAGGACTAGACGAGACCACGTTATATTTTATTCTTTGACGATGTCGTATGGCAGGAATTCATATCCCGAAACTAATAGTATGTCGAGTGTTAACTGTCCTCTTCTCCCGAATTAGTTCCATCATCAAACATACTTATTTTCTGACACAAAAATGTACTTTATTGTAAAAATAGGGCAGGTTACCTGCAACAAGAAAAGTCACCAAGAGACTTATCACTGCTTGTAACAATTAGAATGTTTTATATACTTATTTGTTTTATCGACTTTCTCAATCTTCTCAATTGGATATTTACTCTTTTAGCACGAAAAATCGTCTTCACATCAGAGGAGTCCAATCCGAGAAATACTAACTAACTAATAAATAGATCTTTTTGACACTTCTGACAGAGGTGGAAAGTGAACTCAGTATTTGGAGTTGTCAGTTACTTTGATTGTTCTCCGAGCTACTTCATGACAGCCCCAACAGAACTCCAAAAAGATAAAAAACATAGGCTCTTGTTGGCAATAACATCATACTTAAATTCTGGAAATTTCCAGTCGTTATTTCTCATAATTCGTGACTAACTTAATAGTAAGCTCTTTGAGTACCTGAATGAGGCGCGCTAGCGAAGCAAATGGATATTTCGGTAGCAATCTCTCCCCCCCCCCGATGGACAGAAAACACACTATTGCAAGATTCCTGCAGCGGAGCTGACTAAATGAAAAAAGGAATTTTTAGATGAAGAAGAAACATATTTGAATCATCAACGCCGTTATATATTCAACGTATATTCGAAACCCTCTTGAGTTCGATTTGGCGTCCAGAGCATTTTTCTCCGACCACTAGGTTGATTAGCGTTCCAATGATAAGAACGTCTATACTACAGTTGCCCAATCTTTTCTCTTTAATCTGTAAAACGTTTCCAGACCCTAAACCGCCCTTTAGAGTCACCAACATCAAACCTCCATGAGAACTGCTGCGATTATTTTTAGTGTCGTTGCAAGAAGCATTAATGACAATTCTTAAAAATGCGTCACGGGATTAGAAAATGCCGAAAATAAGAATTTGGCCTATCCTCAAATGTCGCTGCATGGCATTTCTGGTAGTCTGAATAAATATGCCCGTTTCACGGATGGATAGATACGCGAACATTAAGAGGGTATGCGGTGGTCGCGGGAATAGGGATCAATTATAACTCGACTGTGCTGTAAAGGAAGTGGAATTGGAGTTTCCGAATGCGCTATCATTGGTTAAAATAACCCATTTACTGAAATTGCATAGGTTGATCGTCAATAACTGCCCAGGCTCTACTTTCCCAGCGGTGGGTCTTCATACCTATTTAGACTAACAATAAATAGCATTTCATCCGACACAACAGTAAAAATTCAGCAGCCTTGGTGGTATTCGAACCAACGATAGCAAGGGCCAGGCCTTTATGCAGTCCACGTTCTAACCGCCTGAACTACGAGACCCTGACCGGGAGCCGCGAATTTAATCACACGTTTCTTGCGCATTCGATACAGAAATTTTGATACGGTAAGCTGACTGCCTAAACAGGATTTTCTAGACAATCTGGAATCCGATAGATGACTACCAGGTTCACTTAAGTAATAGGTATTTTGACAGATTGGCATAGTTCATCCGGACAACACTGTTTATGTCCAATGGTTCGAATTGAGAAAGAAGCGTCCGCTGACGCTGACACAAAGTTAGCAAATTATTATAAATTTTCAAAAAGTAAAAACAAGATATTATATCTTAACTACACACTGCAAATGGGATTTCACGTCGGAATTAAAAATTGCGAATCACAGTAAAATTTTCGAGCCAATTCCCCAACATATATTAACGTTGCGGTCTATTGTAATGTCAATGTATTTGTGTTACATTGTGGCGCAAGTCTTCACAGAATAAATATTACTCTTTCGGACTTTAAGCTAAAGCATCTGAGACGTGCGGTAGATGCGCCACCTCATGAAATGTTAACCAAAATTCTCAAAATAGTTTTTGATTTGAAGAGATTACTTAAGTAGAGCTGCACTATTCGTTCTCCTGCTGCATAATCTCAAGATATTTCAGCCACCTCAGGATGTTGACTTTAAAATGCATTTCTTTCCGGCTGCCTGCTAAAACAACACTTTGTAAAAAGTAACTAAATATGTAGTAGGATGTTTGATTATCGATTTTAAAGCCCATATAACTTCAAATATTTTTGCAGAAATGTGAGTAAAATATTTTGTCCTTGTGCTTATTTGGTGGCAGATTGCGTCTCATTCAAATATTGCGCTTGAAAGAGGAGTATCTTTAGGTTTAAGAAACTTGTTTAGCTCGGAAATAATTTCGACCCTGCCTGCTGTCACATTTGCACCACACTTACATTACAGGCAGTATATCTTCTCTGTAAGGGAGAACATACATTTTGATATACTATTAAGAAAACCACGCCGACTGGTGAGAGGAAAGAGGTGAGGGTTGATGGCCAATTATTCAGGGCCGGTGACTGCATGCAAAATCTGGCCCGGTTACGGAAAAGACAATCACTATGTGGTCGCCTACCTGGTAGAAGACCTTATACCAGGTCGACCAATAAATCCAGACTTATTTGCGATCATATTTCAACTTACCTATCAATCAGAAAGATGAAGAAAGAGAGGAAAAACAAATAAAGCTAACTGGAAGCGGTCTTGGATTCAGTGACTGAAACGGACACGACGTATATTCTAGGATAGCAGCAAGAAAGCTAGATCCCCAGCATACAGCCAGCGACCAATTTCATGAAATATTAACTGGAATTCCGAAACGCGTCTCTGATTAGGAAAGATTGCTCAAATGGGACTGTAATATTGATTGTCTTGCAAAATAATTTTAACATATTTCAGACACACGTTAGTCTTACGTTAGGACTCTTAGGTCGTCCATTATAAGGGTGATTTTCGTATCATTTGGATAATAACGAGGAAGGCACGCTCTGAGATGACCGCAATTTACATCGACCCTCACTATGTTCCAGTCGAAAGATTACAGCAAGTGAAAGGAGAGTAGACTGTTCACAGCCGAGAACCAATTACCTATCTTTGGTCTATTTTGAGACTGGTGCTTTCTTTTGTCAAGACAAACAGATTAAACACATGCACATATGTATATACGAGGCTGTAGGAAAGTCTTTTTCCAAAAATAAGTGAGATTTCTTCGACTGGACAGAACATAAAGCTTTGCGAGTACAGAGAGGAAAATCAAAAAAGCGGGCGAGGCAAACCCTCTTCTACAAGGTGGAATGTCTCCCTAGATTTTTTAAAATTCCTGCCTACATGCAAGTGTTATGACTGATTTCGGGAGCCACTTCGCTGCAAGTACACGCTCTTTAACAGGCTCAAAGAAAATATACGCTGATCTTCCGTAAAAGTCTAGTGGAAATTATCGCCATTGAATATTTCCAACAAGAATATTTTTAAAACCGAGCATGATCGGTGAGCGTTCTTCCACCATTTTATAAACCTGATCGCAGCCGACTGGACAAAGAGCTCGCGATTCAGTAGTTTGAGACGTTGGAATTTCAACCAACATATCGCCTGATCGAGACCCATGTGTTCCACATCTCGGGTTTGGGTATGACTGGCTAACGACGGTTAGTGGACCAGAATAGGCATTCCAGTCTCCTTTGTCTTCGTCGGAAGTACTATTCTACCTGCATCATGCGCCGCTGTGCGGCTGCTGGAGGGGCTCGAGAGGGAGATCCCCAGGGCACAACGGGAGGAGAGTGTTCTGTACTAGCTTTTCGGCCTCTAAAAGCAACAACAACAGTAGTCATACAGTCGCAAACATAACTTTCGGACTCGTATTTTCGTTATTTGGTTTTAGTCATCAAGACTCTATGTAAACGGAAATGCGAGTTTCAGGAAAAAAATTTAACGAAAAGACACACTCTATAGGCTGTGACCTTTGTTTTCTTGATGCTTTGGATCGACCCTCGAATCCGTCATCAGAAAAAGTGTTCGATGTTCTCTCTGATGATGAGCGTAGAGTATAAATTCAAAACATCAGGCGAACAAAGGTGTTAGTTAAGCGATCGAGTTTTCTTCTGTGTAACCGCCATTTATAGGTAAAACCCTGAAAGTAAGACTATAACAGATTATTATAGTAAGTCGAAATTAGGTTTCTTTTCAAACTTTGCGATTTTTCCTAATTCACTGTGTAGGCACATATCCCAATTTTATGTACAATTTCCTTTAGAATGTATCAAAATGTGTGTCCAATTGTCCTTATCAAATTTACACTCAAATCGAGATCTGCTGTTATTTTATGCATTTTTGTCCAGATGACAAATATCTGCAAATGAGCCACTGAATTTTAAGCTAACTCGGGCCCTGGACGGTTTTAAATTAAACCCCACCTGACCAACCTTATACAGGAAATGAGATTTGACTGTTTTATGCAAAAAACGCAACCTTCATAAGTATTCGGCTCCCTGAATTCGCGTAAAAGTACGTCTTAGATATAGCTCTCATAAATTAATTATTGTAATCTTCGCATTTCGCAATGCAAATGTCCCTCATCGTCTCTCTGAAAGAAAGTGCGCAATTTTTGCGCAGTCATCAAACTTCTAGGCGCACTTTAGATGTCCCAGGTTGAAGCTTAACTAGAAACACAGAAATCGTGGCTTAGTCGGAAAGTGATCCATTTTCTGGATACAGCTGATTAAGCGACAACATCTGGAGGCATGAGGCCTGTTAACTTTCCCCGTTTATCTTAAATCCTGACTCCTTCGATGTAAAAAAAACATACTATCGCCCCATCAAAGCCCTACAGAAACATGTTCGAAACAGACGTTTTAATTTAATATTTCGGAAACTATTTTATTAGTATAAATTCCTTTTTATATAGAGTCGTCATGCATACATTTAAGATTTCATATGCTGTTCAGTCGTCCCTCCGAGAGCTACATAAAGTCAAAAAGTAAATATAAAGGTTGTGGGCTGTACGAATTTACGTTAGTCTTCAGGTGCTTCTTGGCTGTGCCTTTCGAATAATGGATCATATTTTAACGTCACATATACATTCTGACCTAAAGAAATTATGTGCTTCATTTTGGTAGACAGCAGAAGCGGATGTGCGTAAAACTGTTTTTCTATTTTTGATTCCACTGCACGAATTCCCTCAAGTATAAGTCTGCTCACAGATCGTGTTGTTTACTCCCTTATGTCTTTTTTGAAATTTTTACCAGATTTTTCCAGAATGGAAGTTGCTTTGAAGTTAGGATACTGTTGATATAAATCAAAAGATAGAGTTTCCTACTAATTACGTCCCTTTGAGACCATAAAGAAGCAGTCAAAATTAGAAACATGAATGAACAAGCACGGCAGCTGCCGTCGGTCTAAGATTGTCATATTGTAATATATCCCACGGACTGCCTTGTTAAAATAATTTACATATTTCGGAAAAGTACTCCGATAAAATTCGGCAACTATTCTAGTCTAACTAGACTATTCCGATTTAACGGATTGGGTTAGAGAGACCTTTTGGACCTCTGCCTGAGACCAGTGACAGGCAAAAAAGCTCCTTTAATTAGATAAATACAGGCTACTTAGAGCTATTGCTCTTTAACTTAGCATAAAACGTTAAGGTATTAAGCTGTTGCAATCACAATCGTTTCAAATTTAAACGAAGTAACTGCACTTCATACATCATGCTATTTCTGGATAGAAGTCGAAAATGCTTTCACTTGATATTTTATTGAATATCTCGTAAACACGAAGACATTTAACAGAACTTTCTTAGCGGTGGCTAAAGCTAAATTAAGCGGTCAAGATTGCCAGGCACAATCCCGCCGTCTGTTAATTGTGTTTGGTTTATGAGAGCCTTTGTCTAGCACATTGGAAGGAAGTTGCCGGAAGAGCCCCAAGGCTCTGGGATCGATGTGCTAATAATCCATTTGTCATGCGCGAGCCTATTGCAGCGGGTAACAAAACGTCTGGATCTTCCCATGAGATCAAAAGTTATTCTTAAACAGCTTCTTAAGTTCGTAGAGAAAGTCCAACTTATAGAAGAAAGTTGGGGATTAAAAATTTGAACGTATGAAATGGTAGGTATAAAAAATAAATGGCAGATATCTTGACTGTCGACTTTATAAGGGGTATGGTTCTGGCTTTTGAAGAAGTGAAAGGAGTGAGTTACGTGCAGGTTTTTTAAAAAGGCGTAAATGACAATCCTTTGCGGACGCCGACACAGGCTGTAACCAAGGCATACCAAGTCTGATGAGCAAATTGACATTTTCTTTCTCACCTTCACTAAAGCGAACCGGCCTGCCAAGTCGTCTTGATCTCAACTTAAACCTCCTTTGTTGATACGTGAGTATGACTAATGCTTAATCAGTTATCTGTAGACAGGTTTCTCAAGGGTCTTTTAATTTCTATCATATAAATTGAACGATAGGCAGTTGTTTTCTAAATTGCGTAAAAAGTGACAATAAGCCTCTATAAGGCCATATTCAAACTGAGTTTGTAGCCATTTCTGCAGAAACCAGTCCCACCTATTGGTGGTTGCCTTGAGAATGTGTTATTATGCCTAGAAAGTAACAGTCTAATAAAACGTATCGGCCAGAGTTATTGCATGAACTTATAGCTGATAGTTGCGCTGCCTTCATGAAACATATACGCTCTTTACCGTGTTGTCGCAGTTTGTTTCTGTTGAGTGAAGATTAATTTAAAAACTCGAAAAGGTCATGTACATAATGTGAGTGTTCACTTGTAGGAGTAAATGCGCCCACATGTAGCGTTTGACAACGGTAGCTATAGGACACGGATCATAAGAGTACAAAAATATTGGCCCAAAAGGTATTTTTAGGATTTGGAAGTGGGCCCCTGCTAATGAGACTAAGCAAGAGGGCAGTAGGTCTGCACATAAAATGCACAACCATTCTCCCGAAAGATTTCTATATTTCAGTCAACATGTTTCATCAATTTGGCCGTCCACAGTATTTCGAACGATTCTTGCGTCATTGCGTACTTTCATCCCACCAAACGTGTTGACCTGCCGTAAGCTAAGGCCTTGTAGACAGCAGTCATTTCGCCCCGAAACTGATAGAAAGTTACAGACACTTGACGTACGCGTGCGAACAAGTCCTGTTTTGGCTTCACCAGCTTATCATCTTTCTACAATGCCGTAAAGGGCATATAGGTACTTCCCAAGAATTTGGCGCAAACACCTTTAAAACAACAAAACGAGTGCAGCAATGAGGTAAAGTTCCAGTAATAGATGAAAATCAGGGGACCCTAAAATCCTATTGGTTTTTTCGGGAGAAATAGCATGTAGTCCGTGCAGAGAGCAGGGTTACTCAACAACCACACCCAAAAGATCGTGTAGCCAATAGGTTTATCCAGATATTACATTTCTCCATGCTATAATACATAGTTGTCGCTGTTTACCAGAAGACCATCTCTCTTCCTGTTAGTTGCCCAAATTGCACAGTGCTGTTGTAGGTTAGTGGGGGTAGTGCTCCGTTCATTGTCAGCAGCCGACCGCAAACCCAACCAGAGCGCGCTGAACACAGTCCGCCGGTAGTAAAAAGAAAGCTTGGCTAAGCTGCTACTCGCCAGACAGTGGTTTTACTAAACGATATAGCGTGGGAGACGACTTCCCAAATTCTGAGATGGACATTCCCCTCTCCTCCTCGCGTACACAAATCTATGGTTCCGGGTCTCTGGACGCAATTTGCCATGTTATAGCGTGGAGCATTCTTGTGGTGACTGATTTGTCGGACGTACTAACGCTGCATGTTATAAAACCAGTTAGTCTCCACGCCGGGATCTTTTGGATTTCCCAGCTACTCAGTGCAAGGGAATCTTCGTTTATTCACACCCGCGGACTACCTCGGTTGCCCAGAGTTCGGCTACCAGCTAAGCCGAATCTCCTCGTACTCTGCTGTCCAAGTTGAACGTATTGCCGGAGCCGGCAATCTCTTAATAGGCAGCCCAAACGCCGCGCGACAGGAATTGCTCCAATACCATCTCCCTATGACATGGAGCAAGGGGTCAAGATGCCTTTGCTGAAAATCATATAATATGAAACTTTGGAACGGTGGGTTAGGTTTTTCGGTCTCTATTTATTGCGATGAATTCGCATTCGGAAGAAGAGTGAAATTAGTGACAGAGCTGATAAACAGTGTTCCTTGTTTAAAAAACATGGAACGGCAAGGATTTCCACCGCCGTTCATTGTTTGTTGGCGCCACTTTTCGTGACTGGTGAGTATCTAACGCTATGGATTTCAGTATGTCTAACGCAGTAGAACGATCATTGGCAAAATGCATCTGCCGCCTGCAACACAGACAAATTTCTAACGGTCAGCCAAGCTTAGGTTTTCATTGATCGCAGTAACTGATTTTCTACAGGAGGGTTTCTAACTTAAACATCCCACAGATACACGTTTTCGAAGTAATTTACTAACAGGATCTGACTGAGGAAATCCACATCAACATGTCTGAACTATACGCACTTACAAAGTAGAATATCCATAAAGTAATCCGATTTCAGCAGAAGCAGACGATAACCTTATCTACGTTAAATACTGAGTCTTCTGAAGTCTTGTTAAATATGTACATCCGACAACATTCTGAAATCAGGTCTCACAAACACCTGACAGACTAAATCCAAACTAAGAGAAACTGAACATTACTTATCCTCAACAAAATAGTTTTGGCTCTGTTCCGCATTTTATACCACACACACATTATTTGTTCTTTTATGCTTATGTTTTTTGAATTCTGAAGGACAGAACCTACCCTTTTCGGTTTCGCAAAATGTTGCTGAATAGTATTCAACTACACTTAACAGATCCGCTTAGCAAGCAAAAGAAAATGTGTGTTCTGACAAAATCCCGACTTTATTGCCGTTGGTCAGGTTCTCATTAGCTTTTGAACTGGCATCCTTCGTCAGATGAAGCGAATATTCATTCGATAAGTTCGGAGGTGCACAAGACCATTAGTGAGTTAGATATCAGTCATCTTAGTGGACGAGCCGGAAATAACAGTAAACGGCTTCGGGTTCGACAAAGAAAAATGAAGCGTCGAAAGGTGCGATCTCCACTGTCGCCATTGCGGACAATTTTTAGGCAAAAGACATTTCGTTCTTTTATCTCGTCTGTAGTTGCAAAGTCAAGACACTACGCTGTCCAGAATCAGCCCGCAATGGGAAAGTCTGAGTCGGACTTAACATACTTTTAAATTCTAAAATAAATCCATCATTCTCGTGACAACAGTTGTAGTTCCAAGATGTAAACCGATTTCTCTGCGGACAACTTAAATCCTCTTTACCTTTTCTTCCTCTTTGTATATCTTGATTAATCAAGCTAAGTATTTCAGTTTCTTTGGTACAGTTCCTCATTACGGTCTTCTGTGATACCCTTAAGCCCGTGTAAATCCGGACGACATCATCTGAAATTGCATTTAGCTTCGTCTAGTATTTTAGTAGAGATTATGCATCCAGACGCTTGTTGCGGAACAAATAGGGATAACCAGGAGTCCGATTTGCAAGCAGATGCTCTTCCTCCGAACTACTAGAAGCAGTCTTGCAAAGTGTAATAGGTGTTACCCTACGCGTGAGTGCAATTTAGATTTAAAAAAATACACTACGGTGCTAGGGAATATTTTTATTTTTTAAATGGACTTGTTTTAGTCTGATCAAGTATCCTTTTAACTTATAGGCAAAATACCTCGAAAGCATGTTAACTTGGAGTGTGACAGCAAGTAAGAATATTTAACTTTACCGAATATCAAAGACCGAGTCTGCTTTGTGCAACTATGCGCCTATTTAAAACCATGCTTAGCTTCTAAAAATATACACGCAGTGGAAGCCCTACTAGAACCTCCGCTCTGAAAACATCACGGACGCATTTATTTGTCCCTTCCCCGTAGCCCGGCTGGCCCTAGCAGACGCCCTAAATCACCAACTTAGGTATGCACATTCTTGTGAAAATTCCTTTCTTAAAAAAAGTAGGGCCGAGTTCCCGTCATTTCGTAAATGCGGGTGGAATTTGCACAATATAAGTTGGAACATAAAGGAATCGACGAAAATGACTTATAATCACTTATATCCTACGAACTGCAAATTTTCAAAACATAAAAATGCAACTTTAATTTACAATAACGGGCAAGACTAGGGAGGCTCGTATAGTCACACTAAATTTGAAAGGTCCACTGTACTGAACATTTTTGCCTAAAATATATTTAAATTATTTGTCGGGGCGCTCTTCAAATCGACAGGGACATTTAAGAAAGACTTTGTTTGAGACTCATTTCATCTCCCTTCGCGGAGGTCATTAAGCACAACGGTCTGGTCGTTAGACCGACCCTCCGCATTGCAAAGTCTTCGTGGAGGTTCAATTTCACATTTATCTATGACTGTTTTTCAGTCCCGTTCCATTTGATCAAATTTTTATCCTCAGAAAAGAATGGAATAAGTAAGAAAATATTCCCCAAAAATCGTAGCAGCAAAGACGTTAATGTCTCCGTGTATATCAGAATACTAGTGTTTTGATTCATTTTAGATGTCGCTAGTTAAATGAGTTAACTTTTCACAAAACGGCTCCGAACCTACGCTTTAGTTTCTAAAAGGGCTTCGTTTCAACCGGCACGTAGTCACTCTATTGTTAGTCGTTAGACCCATGTCTACTCAAGTAGAGCTCTTAAGAAATATTTCGCGTTAATCTGAAAATATGAATATTGAAGATGCCATAGAATAGGGCTATCCAAGGAGTACGGCGCGGGAAGGGAAGTTTTACTTTAAACAAGGAGTCTTTAAACAAAGTAGCCATGCTGTTATTTTACTGGGCAATCAACAACACGTTCATAGCTTGAAGAGATAGAAATCCAGAAGCTAAGACTTCAATTGTCCCCATAATAATCGTTCATTTTGTGCTTAACAGTTTGAATACGGAATAATCTATTAATGTATTTACTGCCCATGGCGAATGAAGCCAATTTTTTGCTGAAAATGTTAAATTTGCGGTTTTCATATAGAACGAATTACTATCTCCCTATCTCTCTCACCTTATCCCCACGCACAATAAACGGGACATGTCTCGTCTTAGCAACAGTTAATTACATAGGTCTGTCAGTAATTCCCCGCAAAACATCTGAAAATTTCTCAAATTATTAAAAAACCAACACGTCTGACAGTCCAGTAGAAACAAGCGGATTTTATCTATTTTTCTGCAAGATGCGTGAAAATATTAAATGTCTGTAATGCAGTGTTTATCAAGTTGTAACGTCTTGTGGTGTATTACTTTATCAAAAGCCAGAATAGCGACAGGAATAGAAAACGTCAAATTGGTTAATTTAGTGCTAAATCTTATTCCTTGGCGTTTTGGCCTAGGTGTGGCAGGCTGGGCACATAAGACACAGCGACCGCTGAAACAAAAATGCCAAATTTCCCTGTTCCCGTGTGAACATTATTCATGTGAGTGCAGTGCAGAGGGTTGACGTCCCCACCTCCCTCAGCCCACGGCAAAAGTGCATGGACATTTAGGGTTTCAGCGGTCTTCAAGTGGAAACTGCGGTTATAGCCCCTATTAAAATCATTATGACTCTTTTGGCAGGAGTCTCTCTTGAAAAAGGATGCACCACAAAGTGCACTTGCCATACGCACATGCTGCCCTGACTGTTTAACTGCAATTAATACAAGGGCTTGTTGCGAACCCGACGCTCTTTTAACCACCGCTATTCTTATAAATGTTGTTCGACTTTATTTATGGCGGGAGACCTATTCAGTCGGAGTTGGTAAGACCAAAATAAAGTCAGCTGTTCCGTAGGCAGACTTTCCTGACGTTTTACTTCAACGACCATTACAGTACAGTATTTCAAAGGGGTATTCAAATCAGCGGAGACCAGGCGTTAGGCATTTATGAACATAGCCAGCATTTGGGGTGCGTTGGCTGGCCCATTTGCAGGCGCATGTCACGCCAATTGAGATTCGGTCGCCTCCCATTTTCGTTTTCCTTATTGTTAAAAATTCTGATCAAGTGTTTCTCGTGAACTAGGTGGTGATGGTGGTGGTGGTGGTGGTGGTGGTGGTGGTGGTGGTGGTGGTGGCATGCCTGAATGCAGATCTATAATAAGTGGGCTACCTCATGAAATCTCAACAGAAATTCCGAAATGCGTTTCCGTTTTGAAAAGACTAATTCACTAGGGTTGTAAAACAAATCATCGTGCAGCATAATTCTATAATAATTTAATTGCTTCAGGATGCCGCCTTCCGAAAGAACTTCTTTCCGGCTGCATTCAAAAACCATACTCAGTAAAAAATGACTACATATGTAGCATGAATTTTTTCATTGATTTTCGGTGCCCCTAAAAATCCAATTATATTACATGGAGAACATGAATAAAAATATACATTCTTCCGCTCATTCGGTAGAAAATTACATCTTCTCAAAATTTTATGCTCGAAGGAGATATATAATTCGGTTTTAAAAAGTTTCTTATTGTAAGACTGTTAAATACCCTGAAATGGTCGTTCATAAAACGTCATGTATCTGCATTTACCAATGTTGCTTGAAAAGTTAACACTATGGATCAAATCCACTGCCAAATTTAATGAACCCCATATGGTCTCCTCTCAGTACCGTAGAGAAATGTGTGGTTTTCCTTACGCGGAAAATACATGGCTTGTAGTTTTGAAAGCCTGAATGCAATTTTGACGGCAGAGCAGGTTCAAACCTATTCGGGAATTAGAAACGTTTTATAAAACCAAATTATACCCTTCCTTCAGTCGTAAAATTGAAAGAAGACGTAATTGTCTACAAAACGAGAAAAAGAATAAGTATTTTTATGCATATTTTCCATGAAATATAATTGAATCTTTAAGGCCATTGAAATTCAATGAAAAATGCATGCCACTTATGCAGTCATATTTTACGGGGAATGGTTTTTAGACGCAGCCGGAAAGAAGTTTGGTTGACAGCCTGCATTCTAAAGTAACTGAATTAGTACAGAATTATGCTGCATGATGATTAGTTTTACGACTCTACTGAATTATTCTTTTCGAAGCAAAAACGCATTTCGGAATTTCATGAGTTAGCCCACTTGCTGTACGTCGTGCCAGCTACCTGCGTCTTCTCTCGCCTCCATTCTTCTTGACTTGGTCATCACACCGGGTCCTTGGGAGAGAAGGAAACAATTCGGCCGATGCAATGAACATTTACAATCACAATAGGCTAATTCGCGCACAAGTTGCCGTCCATGTTCTCATCCTGCTGTGGAGCACGCGGTGGACACTTTCGGCATCGAGGATCGAACTGGTGAGCAATGAGTGAGGAAAAGAAAACTTGCTGCATGAAAACGTTTGCACGCTGTCAAGGAAGACGGCGAAGCCAACACTCTTGGCGGCAGTTCCCTATGACTGTAAGTGATACACCACTTAGACCAAAGGCGTTTTTTCCGTCATCTGCTGTCCTCTTGAGTGCTAACCACTGACCTGTCTGAGAACGCCCGTCGCTTTATTCCGACCAAGAAAGCGTTGTTGGGGAGACTGTCAGTCAGTTGCAGACAGCTTACACAAGACCCACAATGAATACTACACCGAGACACCACTACGGAAGCGGCAGTGGGGGATTCAAACATAACTCGACAAGTATCGTCTGAATTTCCCTGAAGATCTCAAGAGAAAAAAGAATGTATATAGTTACCTGGTGTATGTAAAAGCAGTAGCTAAGTCGTTTTTGCAGAAACTTCATACCGGAATATAGGCGAAGAGGCTGGACATGAGACTTAACGCACGTTCGGAATTTATGACAGTAAAAAAATAACTTGATACGCTTTCCAAATTTTTTGTATTTTCAAATGTGTCGACTCAGTTCTTTGTCTATGCATTAAGGTGGTTCCAAAGGAGGCTCTCTTAACCCCATGGAAATTTCTTTACACAAACGAAAAAGTAGTATTTGTTGTCGCGCAATATCTGTCATTGTAAAATGCCTTGCTGAGTCGATCGAGGGCAAAAGAAAATTTCCTAGATACTTATCCACTAGAACTGTATACCGTAAGTGTCATTCAAAATTACTGCTACCCAGTATAACAGAGGAGGGTTGCGACATCAGCGTTACGTTTAATATTATATTAGGACCAACCCAGTATGCTTTAATTTACGAACGTCGTAATGTCGTGTTTCATATCGACCGCTGCTTAGAAATTTGTTGGTAGTTACAGAGGCGAATGTACCGAGCAGATGGCCAGCTAGAGAAGGTAGAATGAGAATGGAATGACAACTTATATTTTCTTTGAAACCAAGGTCTCTAGGTATCTAGTCTCAAGGCCGGACGGAATTGCCCATTCATGCCCTCCAACTGGAAAAGGTCGCGAACACCAGTTTTATATGCGGTTTTAAGTATCACCGGTCCCATTCGAGGGGACGTTGGTCCGAGGATCAAGAAAGGAAGCATCTGACTCAAAAATACCTCATGGCCCCTAGACTTCTGCTGAAATCTCAGGTGTCAAGCCTGGGGTTAAAGCACTGTAACACCTGAAAGGGCTCTAGATACAGAGATCCAAGTAAAAGTAAAAATGCCCATTATCATCCTATAATCATCTTAGGTCGGTGAACACTTCCTCCAGATGTGACTTTAAACGCAGGACTGTTTGTTATGATTAAAAATTATAGAGATTCAAAACCTTCGCGATTCCTTATTTTTCCTAGGCGTTAGCCGTTCCCCACGCTATCCGGAGGACACAGACAGGAAGAAGATGAGGAAGGAGGAGGAGGAGGAGGAGGAGGAGGAGGAGGAGGAGGAGGTGGAGGAAACGTCGGTAGTCTACCCCCAGTCCGTACAAGTGTCTGTGTTACCACCGCCCACGTACTTCATTTTTGCTAGTGGCAGTTAAAATCACTTGGCGACCGACGCAGAACGTGGTTATTCCACATTGTCTTTCCCGCAAAACTTTTCTCAGTCACAATGTGTTTGGTGGGCCTGTATTCTACAACGTCCTTGCATTTCTCCACAGTGCTCTTGAGGCCACAATTTCTGCTGACAACTGAATAAAGCGCCGATATCCCTTCCCATCGAATAAAGGGCATCATCTTGCTGATGCAATCATAGTCCTAACGTATCTAATGCCCTGTTTTCATGAGCAGGAGGCTTTTATAATGACAACCGGAAGCACACCACTTTTCCCACTTCAGCACGGCTCGTTTATTGTCTAGAGTGGATTCCGACAAATACGGTCGCCTTTACATCGGACGAGGGTAGATATACGTGCACTATCGCATGTGTGTTCCTTGGAGGGAGATCTTCAGTCAGAAGGGTCACAGTGGGCTGGAAGAAAAGCGGCAGCTACAGACGCAGTTTCCACTGGACAGCCGTTGCTTCAAATGCGAATGCCATTTTTTACGGTCTGAGAGGTGGTAGAGCGCAAATTCTGTGCACTGCCTTTGAGTGAATAACATTCAGGCTGGGATGGGACATTTGGCATTTTGCATCGGTTGTCGCTAAGCCTTGTGCACTTTGAAGATGGGCACATTAAGTAAACAAACCTGACAACAACAATGTGTCCCTCTATCTTGGGTCTCGGCGAGCTGTACAAGACAAGCGAATAATCGCAAAGATCGTAATAAATTTTCCTTTCGTGTACCTGCTAATCTTATATGTACAGGCAATGATTTTCCGCCTTGATTCGAAGTTTTCATCTGCTATCCCAGATTACTTATTTCTGTGCCAGATTGTAAACCACAACAGAATTTAAATTTTAGCAGTTTCACCAAAAATGCTGCTTTGCATTTCTTGGTGCGGATTAAGTCGCATTTTTGGCAAACAATGAGATCAAGAATAAGTGCAGATAATATGAGTTAGTATTTCTGAAGACTTCGATAAAGGTGAACCTACGACATGTTCTGACTAAACTGAGCTAGCATAGACCTTATGGTTGAAAAGAAAAAAACATCAGATGAAGCACGAATAAGGATAAGGAATATTATTTTGCACTTTGAAGAAGCTAATTCCAAGCAAGCATATGTTTTATTTAATCGTTGCCACGTCTACCACGGTAAAAAAACTAATACTGTTTAATCTAAGTGGAGAATGGCATAACAAATCGTAGTTAAGGCAGGGTTTGTGGTTTACACCCGCGGCATGGAAACAATGAGGTAGGTTTGTCAATCGTATCTTTTGTAAGAATTAGTGAATAAGGATAATTTTATGTGACTGGAAACGGTATATTAAAATTTTTTAGGGAGGTACGGTTGTCATCCACTTGCGGCTATGTCGACGAACGCGAAATTAAGATCTTAAAGCGACAGTCGTGGCAGTATCCTTAACGCCAGACTACGTAGATTATTTAGTTCAAAAGAAGACGAAGGCACGATCACTGGGATAGTAGTTTTATTGACCTGAGCTTTGGAACTCGAACTGGAGTTCATAGTCAGAGACTGCTAGAGTGCAGCAACGTGTGAGCATTTATATCGTAGTTCCATGCGGGGGGGGGCTACGTCTGTGGCTGCGTCTGGTTTGTGCCGCCTGTTCCACGATGGTCCCTGGCGTGGTGACGCCGTTTGTACATCGCGACAATGTGAGCTGCTCCACCTGGCTGCGTGGGCGGAACGCGTGATGACACGCAGGCAAATCGATGTGTCTATTGATAGAGTTGGTGTCCGACACCCACGCCTCCAACAGTTCTCATCCCGTCTTGTTGCCGGCTCGCGCCAATATCCGCGTGTTGGCGAAATCCAACTCATGGCCTTCCTCTAGCGTGTGAGTGGAGACTTGAGATAGTGGGTCGCCTCTTCGAATGGCCCGTTTGTGTTCAAGTATTCGTGAGCTGAGACGTTGTCCTGTCTGGCCTGTATAGTGGCAAGGACAGTTTGGCACGGGATTTGATAGACTACGTCCGACTGTTCACCTCCGTCCAGCCGAACCTTCATTTTCATGATCTTGCTTCGCATGATAGCTGCCGGATGATGAGCGATGCCCACGCCTAGCTCTGACGCAATGCGTTCTGTAGCTTCGAACACATTCTTTATGCACGGTAGGGAGTGCCAAATTGTTGGTGTCTCTTCTGTTTGTCCGTCGTGAGTGCGTGCGTATGCAGCAACTGATAAAACTGTTTGGGTAGCCGTTCTTTGTTAATTGGTCCCGGAGATGCCGTAGTTCTTGCATTCTTCCTTCGGGCTTGTTACAGTGCGTTTTTAGCCGGTCGAAAAGCACCTTCACACAGCCTCGTTTGTGCACCAATGGGTGGTTGCTATGATAACTGAGAATCTGGGTTGTATTGGTCGCCTTCCTGTACACTGTAGTGCTGAGTTTACCGTCAGGTGTGCGCGTG
>CACRXP010000539.1:167947-182358 GCA_902702965.1 Spirometra erinaceieuropaei | reverse complement strand
AGCCCCCCCCCGCATGGAACTACGATATAAATGCTCACACGTTGCTGCACTCTAGCAGTCTCTGACTATGAACTCCAGTTCGAGTTCCAAAGCTCAGGTCAATAAAACTACTATCCCAGTGATCGTGCCTTCGTCTTCTTTTTAACATGAACATGGAATGCGCATATTCTCTTCCATTCCTGATATTATTTAGTATCTTCTTGAGTTACCATATGGTATACTTTTCCGACAGAGGTTCTTATACTGACAGTGCCTTTAACTCATCTTTTTCATACTGTCAGCACAAATACTGCCTAAATCCCTGTGCGAATTTGGTGCTGCTGTTGTCCTGCAATTACCAGATATCCAGCTCCTTTGTCGGTCTCCTACGGGACTTCTAGTATACCACCAGCTGTAAAAGCGTACCCAATCATTTTGACGGCTCTGGGCACTTGCCTCACAACAGCTCACCTCTACAAACTGAAATGTGCATGCTTAACTAACCTTAATCTCTATCCTCTGAGTTATAGGCAGTTGCGCGGAGACATGATACAAACATTCCGTATCGTGCGCGGCTTTTTCCAACTCGCCACTACAACTCACCTCCGAGGACATTCCTTCAAGCTACGTATGCCACAAGGTAGACTGAATGTGAGAAAATATTTCTTCTCCAACCGTGTCGTGGAACCGTGGAATAACCTGCCCGAGACGGTTGTTATGTCTTAATCTGTGGAGACATTTAAATGTCGTCTTGACAGATATATGCTGCAGCAACAAGCGGAATATGTGACTTTTTAGCCATGTGACCAGTGACATATGTGAATCAATGTATGCATTCACTTAATTCTGTAATTTATTCACATTTTTGCATGTTTATCGATTTTTTTTATGTACAAATAGGGAGTTCAAAGGCGTAAGCCTATTTCCCTCAAATACACTGACTGACTAGACCTTCTCAACAGACTCAGTCAGCGTCTTCCTTCAAAATTTTGCTACATGTGATGTTTTTGATTTTTTCAAAAAATTCAACATTAATCTCATACTCAGTCTACTTTTGGAAGCTACCGCATGCCAAAATATAGACAGTTTTAGACATGGTGCCGATATTTATCTAGGCAGGTATAGCTCACCAAATTTTTTGCTCAAAAGGGAATTTTTTAAAAATACATACTACCTTGCCCTGGACAAGCTGAATTGGGGTCCTCGAAGATTCTTTAAACTTTAATGGAGCCTGGACTCGAACATTAGAACGAAGCCAACGTAAGCTCCACATAGAAAGGGGCTGAAAGCATCTTACTGAATAGCTCCAGACCAGCATGTTTTGCAAGTTAAAAAGCTCTATACTCGATTGTTAGAACTAGTGTTTTGTCCGTCGGGCATTCCGGATTTATTTTCAGACCTATCTTCAGAGACACCTGGTGCACAAGGGATGCGGTATTTACAGAATGTCAGCCTCCGCATTTGTCGTGGGGTCTTATGCTTAGTACGGTATTCTTTATGTCACTCATATCGGAGTCGTTAGTGGCATCGATTTCGTCATGGTGTTGGTGAGAATTATCCGGCTGTTCTGCCCTTCAGAAATGTCACATGAATCATTTCCAATCCATGCCAAGTCCCAGCACTGACTGGGAAGTGAAGTGGGGGCCGGTGAATCATGACTTTAGCATTTCATCCGCCTGTCACCTGTTGAGACATTCTTAAACTCGTCGTTGTATTGTGGGGGATCTCGTCGAGGCAGCCGCTGTTCTGGGCTGGGTAGCATTTTCAGGTTGCGGCTAATGCGTGTTTTGCCATCCGTGTCCACACAGACCTTCCATCAGACGCCGGGTGATAGGGCGCAAAGAACCACTGGCAAGACAAGGAACCTCTGTTGTTTTTCACTAAATCTCGTGCAGTCAAGGGCAAGACAATTATATAGAGAGAACGGAAAAAATCATTCGCACGCAGCTGGCCTCAAGCTAAGGCAGGCAAAGGAGGGTTCCAAGAATACAACACACTTACAGCAGCACTCGCAGCCTCCATGAGGAGCATTAAATTCACAGAATGCATTTTTATGTCCCATCCAGCAGTTAGGTCTAAGCGAAGTTTTAGAGACTTTGGACGATGGGTGTGGCCAGTGTCGTTAAAAGTGAAGGGTCGCTATTTACTTTGTTAAAAAGAGTTAGCTGAGTCATTACAAATGAAGCTACCTATTCAAGATACCTTCTATTGCCGTAAATTGTGCATATGAAAGAGGTCAACCGCAGTAAAGAGCATAAAGCTGGCCTATAGCAATCTTGATGGGACCGAACCTGCCGTGTTTTAAATGGCTTCGTCTCCACCTCATAAACTTTTGATTTTGAAAATTCATCTTTCACTTGTTCATTTACAAACCACATATAAAATCGATAATATATAAAAGCTGGAGAAAAGTTGTAGTCCCTGGCAGTATGAATGTCTTTTATTTTTCAGAGCATTAATGACCCCAGATGCAGTGACCAATGACTCGAGCCGCAACCATCTCACTTTATATTTCGGCACAAATCGCGGTCCATCTTCCATCCTGCATTGGTTTCAATTCTGAGTTAAGCCAAACAAAAGTGAAGTCGGGCGCGCTGGCTGACGCCCCGAACCACCGTTGTTTGATGACCGTCACACATCTGAGTGGTCGCCTTTATTTACCAACTAGACATTTCATCCCCCCCCCTTCCTGGGTCCAGATTATGTGGACAAACGTTCTCTTGCTAGCCCGTGCAGTACTGCTGTTTAAAGTAGGAATTTCCTACTTTCACTATTGGTCGCGAAAGATAACCACTTCTGAAAACAGACTGAAAACGGTTGTGGTCACTATGCATCTTGGAAATCCGAAGTAGTTAAAAAGACCCTTTTTAGCGATTGTAAACCTCAGGGTAATGCGTATTTTCATCACGCTCTGTAATTAAGATAAAATACTTTAAATAATATCGAATTTTTTCCCGACAAATCCATCTAAACCTGCTCTTGCATAAGTGGGCTTCTCTGCTGCTCAACCGTCCTCAGACAGTCACTTCGCCGATTTTTCGCAACAGCACGACTTAATACCGAGAACGGCTCAACAATGGGTCCGGCACCATTCTCTATTTAAATAGTTCAACTTTTCGCTTTTATTTAAACCATTGCAATTTCATCCGATCAAACCTTAAATTGGATCTTTGTAAACCGGCTTTGTCTATTCAGCCCAATACTTAAGCAAGCATTACATTTGAATCACCCAAAATTCAGCGAAGATCTACATGTTTGCAGTTTACGGAGCAGTAAAATTTTGCTTATAAATCTGTTCTGTCATCCTCCTATCTGAGCTCGTAGCTTATCATTAAAAATATTCGAACTAAATTTCCTTAATAGGTAAAGGAGTTTTCAACTTTAAGATCATTTACGGAAGATATGCCCAGATAGTGCTTATATGCGAATACAATACAACGGTTTTTGACCACGAAATTTAGATCCGGAGACGCTGATGGCTGACCGACTCGTTCACTGACTAAATTCAACTAATCACGCTTTTTTCCAACGAGAAATTAAGATCTGGTCAAAATTCTTCTCGACTCTACTGAAACACGGGTGACGATGAACGACAACTAAAATATCGTCATTATAATAACTAGAAAATCATGTGCCATAATACCACAGACCATTCCCAAAAAGCCGGCACATCTACTGGAATGACTCAGGAAATGTAGATGGCGACAGTTATAGATATCTCAATAGTTTAACTCATCCGCAAAATTGTGATACGTCAAATTTTATGTCATATAAGCAATTCAAGTTCGTGGGCTTCAAACGGATGTTAAGCAACCTCCATTGAAGAGATTGATAATGGGAAACAGAACTATTTTAAGAGAAAAAAGGAATAAATATTAGATAGTCCGTTCTTTGCACATGCCAACCACAGTTTCACACAACTATGCGTGTAGTTCGAGCAAATACTTCATTTGCTCTAAGTTAACGCCTGGAGTTGGAATTTGTAAGTTTTATAGCTCCGTCTTTCTGTTTTCGGTCGAATTTCGTGTCTAAGTTGCTCTAGACGTTCTCCAACAAGCATATTCTGTCCTTTTGCAATCAAGCCGGCTCTGCTCCGTGCTGTCCCTACACTGCATGCCAAAAAATTTAAAAGGACGCTAGGAGAGACTGCAGTCGGGTCCACGCGGCTGTTCAAACTTCGTTGTTAGCGTAAAAGCTGTTTAACTCTCAAAGTAATGCATTTCGTTTGGCGTCTGGATTGCAAAAATAATATCCCCTAATATTTAGCATCTTTTAAATTTCCCCCACCTTCCAGGCCGTATTATTCCGATTGCCCCCCCCCCCGCCCGCCCATTTCAAAACCGAAAGCGACGCCTATCAAGGCCTGCGTGTGTGCGAGGAGGCTTGCCTAGTTTCCGGCTGCGCCGGTTGAGAGTGCATACATGCACACGCCTGTATCTAGGCGGAAGCGGGCAAATGTGCCCTCTGATCTCCTCCTGTACATAATTTTGCCTCGGCTTGCACATGTGTTACAGTCGTCAGTGTCTCCACGTCCAGTCACCGAGATTTTGGAGACGACAATAAATCCCCACTCCACTTCCCCACCCCCCCCCAGACTCCTCTTTCTGCTACTCGGTCGATGGGATGCACCACCTGGGGCTGAGCGTGCGTGCACACCTCCATGCCTGTCTGTAGTCGTGCGTGTATGTGTTTGGGTGCTGTTTCTGCAACATCCGGCCGGTGGACTAGACGTCTTCGTAGTTGGGCCAGTGGTGGTGGCTCCACCAACCGGGTTTCCCCTTGATGGGACGGTATGCTACCCTCTCTGTCACCTTCCAGGGCCAGCACCTCCAGCGCTGTCTCAGCGACGATACGAACAACAGCACACGCACACGCGCCTGCAGCACCTCTCAACGCCAGCGCCAGTGTGAGCTGACACAGCCTGTTTCAACGCAAATCTCCTCATCAGTTGTGTTAAAGTCACAACGGACTGTTTGCTTTCAACTACGGATCCTACGACCTGCCTTTCTTAAAACGTCAAGGGAGGCGTAGGTAGGGGATCAGTGTTCCTGCGGAAATCCTAGTATCTACGTCCTCTTCCAAGAACCAAAATAGCAGTTCAATGCCTGCTTCAAATGACCACAGGTATGCTCTACTACAAAAGAAGTTGTATTTTATCCTGACGTTCCCGCTGGAAGTTTCCCTTTGCCGGATAGTTACTTGCAATAAACCCAACTGGCGTTGTCAATAGTTTTAAAAACCCAAAGTTCCTACTTAAGGACTTGTAGAGGGTCATAAATCACATGTCCCTAAACGGGATCAAACTGCCAACCTGACTTCTCCATTCATACATCGACTAAGCTATAGATGAAAAGTCCGCAATTCTGAGAATAATGTTTACTGTTAATGTCCAAATTTCAGAACAGGCTATGTTGCGGTCTGACTAGGGGTTCTGTTCAGACTACAAGGCAAATCTCTGAAGCATAAAATCCTAGTAGTCGCAAGGGAAAACCAATAAGAGAGCAACAGCAGTATGAACATTTGTTTGTAGTTGTGTCAGAAGACGGCAAGTCAGTATATACACACCAACATGTCTGCATTAACAAAATTCGGGCTGACAGACCTAAATCAGCCTGCATGGAATGCATTAGTTCGACAATAAACCTAAGTATAATAGCCCATACGCATACATGCTACTATTTGACAAACTATTTTCATGCAGTAGGAGCAAAAAAACTGATCACACTGTGTCCATACGCAAATATATATGGGGGACTGTGTGTGATCTGCTTTCGGCGAAGTACGCTGCGCATACACTATTGAGCACTTTCGTCTGGGAGACCTTTTTGACGTATCACTTTCCTTAATGCCCTCGTGTTTTAATTTTAGACCAAAGTCCATTCTAGTGTTGCTCGCATTCTCAGCCCTTTTTTCTGGCGTCATTTGTGTAAGTTTATGAATTCGCCCAGTCTTTTTTCTTTGTTTTCTCATTCTCTGCTAAGGCGGCCTGGTACCTCAAAAACCCTTCATAATTTTTGTTCGATTTTCTGCAATAAAGCACAGAAAGCATTCAAATAAAAGTCATAAATGCTCAAAGGGGTAAAATTCCTGCGGTGCTGTTCACGCGAATGGCTCATCCGTTTGAAGTGGATGTGTTTCAGTCATCTTCCGCCTATGAGAGAAAACGTTTAGGGTGCGCACACCTTGAGTCATTTTGAGCCATATCAGGACTTCGGATGAATATAAAATCAGACATTAGTGCAATTTTAGCTCCTACCGGTGAAGTATGCAACCTACCCTTTGTGTTGTATGACGTCAATTGGTGAAGTACCCTTTCTTTGGGGGTACTTGGGAGGGGGAACTATGCGCCCGAGTGATGTATGAAGCTAAATCAATTACCCTCCGTAAACTGTATTCGAATAATAGAGAGCACAGTGATTCGAACCCAAAAGAGCTGACAGATATGGGACAATGTCTTTAGCATGTTTTATGATTGTTTCGTAAAGCGATCTCATGGCTTCTTGTTGATAATGTCATTACTAATACTGTAAGTTGTTTGTGGAACGAAATACTGTGTTTCGAAAAAAGGTGTTTCTCTAATTTACATGTCGCTTCAGTTCGTATCAAGCAGTGTTGCTTTAATGATATTCTTTCCCGATCGCCTACAGTCTAACATTAAATTTTGTTTTTCCAGCTGCCAGAAGGGGATCGAAGATGCGAGGAAATCTGTACACCTGACGCCTGCCAGTGTGTTGGCATAAAAGGTGAACCGGTAAGACGGACGTCTTTTTCCTTCAATGAACAGGGCCGAATGCCAAAAACTCATATTTTGCTTAATAACAGTCTAATCGTTTTATTAACTAGCAAGTCTTTCCATAACAACTTCAACCATTGATATTTTTATCCTCAAACTCTAATTCGGAATGTTTCATTTACAACTATGACACGGAACCGCTCTTCGGGCTAGCTAGCTGTCTGCCTGTAACCTGACAAGATAAGAACACACAAGAGTTTGGCTGAATAAACGCCTTTTTCTGCCACATTCTATCAGAACGCCGGTTTCATAAAGACCCTTATCTAAAATTATTGGTAAGATACGAGAATATAAATCCCCACGCCAATACGCAAAATTTCAGGAAGGATAAATATTCCCGTACCCGAACCATAGTCCTAACACTAATCCCAACCTAAACCGTAAACCTAACACCAAGTTTAAACCTTACCCTAGCAGCAACCCCATATTTTCTGGCAGACCGCGAAATGGGGGATATTCTAGCTGCGCGTCCTATTAAGTGTTTAATCAGTCATTATCAGTAAACCAAGAAACCAAAAGATGTTATATTTTTAATGCTTGGCTATTTTGCTCGACCAGCAAGCTCTAACCCTCTCCATCGCCGAGCAAACTACTTCCACTATCTTCTCTAGTAAAACCGCAGTAAACCTTCTATTTTGCCTATGCTATACTGATCAAACGCCAAATGCAGAGGTATTATGAAAGTCGACTGCACTTGCGATTTGTTTTCTCATGTACTTCAAATATATCAAACAGCAAGCGTAAATGATGGTGTTCTTAACTCTTCTTTCAATTTTGTTCGACAACTGATTACGCTGTTTTTGTACTAAGGGACCCCGAGGGCCTCGAGGAGCCCCCGGCGATCCCGGCCCTGAAGGTAACCCCGGCCCACACGGTTTCTGGGGAGAACGGGGAGCCCGTGGCCTCCCTGGCATTGACGGTATTCCTGGTCCCAAGGGAGAACAGGTGGGTCTTTCATTTATGCCGCTCAATATAAACTTCACAGCAAATTTCTCAATCGAAGAAGCACTGATCAAGCTTACGTACAATTTTAGCTTGTTAACGCGTTTTTATGGGAGGACGTCCATGCCTCCATAGTTGGTAAAGTGGAAAACGACGGATAGCTTCATTATTTTGTGACCTTTGCGTGTGCTGATCACGTACATGGCATAGTTAACTCATAAAACGGCCAAATAATTAGACGATCGTTTCAACGTATCGCAAACCTTTCTTGTCTTTCGTTAAATAAAGGCAATGAAAATGTTAGTTTTATTCTCGCTTGTCCTTTGCCTATCCACTTCCCTTTTGATTGACACACTAGTTATATCCGACCACTAAGTGACCACAGAAACTATAATTTTAGCCTTTTGGTTTCTTCGTGTTGTACATACTTCTAGACATGTAATGATCAGTACTCACCATTTAACATACGAAAGTTGTCTTTGAAGATCAGCTAAACGACAAAAAGCTTACAATTTGCCTTCTTTGGTAATTGTCAAACACCATCTCAACTTAAGGTCTGCATTTGTGGTATTTTAGCCATGAGAAGCTCTAGAGGGTATCGGTTACCTTTTCAAAAGACTATACTACTTATATGTTAGTTTTCTAATATAAGTGCCCGGTTAATTTGGTAGTTAAGGTCATGAATCAAAAATTATTGTGCCTTATTTGTATGTCAGTCTTTTTTTAATTTTAAATACCTCCTGCAATGAAATGAGTTCTGAATTTCGGTTTCATGGGTGCCGTTCTCAATGCCTAGCTTGCACTATTAAGAATCAACAGGCGACTGATTCAGTACCCATCATGAAGCTTCTGAAATATAATTTACACGGTGTGAAGTAATGAAAAGTTTTTATTAATCAATAAGACGATATTAATTTTGTAGCGAGGCCAAAGCACGTGCTCGTCCTATTTTGCCTTAGTTCATTACCCTCTCAAGCAGTTGTCTAACAGAAAGAAACGATGCGGAGGGAATACCGGCAAAAGCAAAGTGGAGTGAAAGGAGATTTCTGGTTTATTTGTTACCGCCAAACAGCTGAATTGTGTTTTCACCTAAGAGATAACATATGTGTCTAACAAAAAAACAGTTTCACCTAGAAGAAGGAGATACGATCGCTGTGACAAGATCTTTATTAGCCTGACGATTCGGATTCCTGCTCGAACCCATCATCAGATACGGGTCGAGCAGGAATCCGAAGCGTCAAGTTAATAAAGCTCTTGTCCCAGCGATCGTGTCTCCTACTTCAAGACTGCTTCCTGGGACTCATCTCTTCGCTTCTACTGACAGTCTCACCTAATAAGGTTGTCTTACATTTTTGGGACGCTTGTCTTCTTCATTTGTGTGGATGTATTTGACTGTTTTACTGCTGATTTCAGGGTCCTCGAGGTCCGCAGGGTGCTTCGGGAGAAATGGGAGTATCGGTAAGTGGTGGGATAATCAGGTTCATTCTAACCGAAGTCCCTATCTACAGGGAGGACCGGGTGCACGGGGACCCAAGGGCGCCAAGGGAGCCACAGGTTGTGAAGGACCAAGGGTACGCCATTTACTACTACTTATTTTTAGCATTTCCTCGTATTACACCTACAGACATAATAAAGATTGCATTTTCTGCTTCTTCTCTTTTAGGGCGAGCGGGGACCCGAAGGACCGGCAGGCCCGGATGGAAATCAGGGGCCTCCGGGAGAACCTGGGGAACCGGGACCCAAGGGTGTGCCAGCCTCTTTAGAACAGGGTCCCCCTGGGCAAGAGGTGAGTTACAGGACCTCAAACGACGCCTAAGTCGTATTGTTTCACCTGGCCGCAAGAGATGCGTAACGGCAGCAGGATGTATTCGATTACTCGACATGCTGATGAGAGTTACTTGCACATAAGATAACGGCAGAAATAAATTAGTTCCCTTAGTGCATCAGGGTGAATTTGTCCTGTTGATTTTGCTTTATTTATCTCATTTTGCTTACTGGCACCCTTTCCACAAAGGTTCCACTAAATTATTAGATTAAAATAACCTTTCGTTCCTGCACATGCGCGTTAACGGTAACTTTGGAAAGCCGACAAACTACAACCAGTTGTACTGGGCAATCCAACGTTCGCCGTTTGTCAGTCGCCTTGTGTGGGCAGAGTCCTACACATTCCAAACGCAATAGCAGCGTAGGACGAGTCGCCCCCACATTTCTGTTTGCATCAGCCTTTTGCAATGCGAGGTGACGGGAAGCGAGTTTCGTGAAGACGCAAGTGACGTGTCTAAACAACTTTTTTTCATATTTACATACCTCGCCTCCGTGTCGTGTGGGCGTATGGCATGCTCTGACGCATCAGTGTATCCCATACCCTCAAGCGACCTGCGAGGAATCTTCCGACCACCAAGTTAGGAAGGTTTTCAATTTCACCTAGACGGCTCACCAGAATCAGCTAGGATCGCTTTTGAAAACCCGCGTTGTCTTTCGTTTCGTTCGAGGTTATAACATTTTCCTCCATAAGACGCCTCAGAATCATGAGAAAGCAAGGAGGAATAGATGAATAGGATTCAAGTTTCCTGTTTATTCCAGCAGTAAGGATAAGGTATATGACCGCGGTAGAGTTACTATCGAGAGCTGTCCACTACACATTTTTGAAAACACACTTCAAGGCTCCTTTTTGTTCCAGTTTCTTTATTGCCGAGTGATAGTTTAGGACAACTTATCTTTCTACCCATCTTAACCGCAGATATTTTATTGAACATTTAGTGATAGTTAGGAGTAGATGGCAAAACCGGTAGAATAGGAACTGTAGGATGAGCCTTCCTCCATCGAAGAAGGTACTCAGAAGGTACCCAAGTGGCCTATAATTACAATTAATTGATTTTTAAAAGCCAGATTTTCAACCTTTAAACTTTGGTTTTTTCTAACTTATTAATAGGGTGAACCTGGCGATGTTGGAGAAGAAGGTCCACAGGTTTGTATTAAGAGCGGTACTTTTGTTTTTATCCAAAGTACTTTTGGCGAGTATCTTGACAATGCAGTTTAGTGTTTAAGGATGGTTTAGGGACCACACCTTCTGGAGACACTTCTGTCAACTTTTAGCCCTTTACGTTTCAGAAAACGAATCTAAAAATCTTCCTAAGACTATGTTTTTGGCTAATTTGACTCTTCCCACATGAACGCCACCTTGTGGCCCTACAAGGGAGTTTTAGCAGAATCGTGTAACCCAGTATGCAGTTTAGTTCTCTATGTCGGTTGATAGTGAAGCTTCATTTGGCCAGACTTCCTCTTCGCAGAATCTTCTTGGACAAAATTTCTTGATTCAAAATTTTCTACAAGTAACTTCTACAAACGAAGTGTATACATTGATCACACACACTGCCATTATATCACTCACGTCGAAAATGAAGGAGCAACCAATAAGTGGACTTCCGTTCGATTAGTCCATGATGTTGACTCCAATGCGCGGTTCGCTGAATGCGCAACAGGTTGGCCTCGGGGAATTATCATGTTGCAATAAGGGCGTAATTAAATACATATATATATATTTGGAAACAGATTAGTTTCTTTAAAAATGAAGCAATTACCGTGCAAATTTTTTAAATCCATTCCCAACTCGTCGTCAGACATAAGGGCCACCTATTCCTTCAATATATATGCCTGCTTGGTGTGTACTGAAAGGAATATCTTAAAGACAAGGGAAACCCTAATGAACATTTCAAACTTGTCAGACGTCGGCATCCAACTTCAGCATGTCGTATAGCAAAGATGTGTGTTGATATTTAGACCCATAGTTGTTTTGCTCAGAAGAAGGTGAGAAATGCGCGGCCATTCACAGTATTTGTAGACGTGTTGGTTAATCTTGCGCGACACTGTTAATATAGTCATCTCTGCCGGTGACGCTCGGCGAGGTCCTCAATCCCCACGTCTTTTATCCGGGGTTAATATTTTGGCGTTCAAGGTCACCCTCCGCGCACACGCCGACCCTTATTGTCGCCACTGAGCTGCCAGTCTCGTTTTACCCCCTTGGTTGGGCCTATCCCGGTCAGCCTTAGTAGTGGGTACTGCGGCAGTGTTGACGGCTGAGACTTCGCCCGCTCCGAGTTGAAAAGGCATGCAAATTTACTTAAAACTTATCGCAAAATCGCAAACAGCTTGTGCGCATATTGGTTGTGACGTTGGGATTTCAGACTCGTCTGTCGACCTTAATCACACATAGTAGGAATCTGACGATCCGCATGTTTTGACGGAGTACCATTGTAATTTGCCGTTGCAATTTGTGGCTCGTCACACAGAGGATTGATTTTGTCAGGCTTTTTGATGCTAATGTGACTGATCTCACTGAACTGAAATTCCCACTACAACCTATCCTGTCAACCATTAGAGAGTTCTTGGATAATCGGAAATTTTATTTTCAACAAAATGAGGCATTGCCAAACAGTCGTCGTAATATAAGATCCTTTTTGATGCATTTTTGCTAACCAGGTAGATTGAACGACAAGGTTTCACAGAATACCCTCTTTGTTCACCAAACCTAATGTCCCTTAATTCTTAATAGAAATACTTAAACAACGGAGTTTACATCGCAAGGCCGGTAAGGAACACTGAATTAGGAATGCGAAATAGTTAGTGATGTTTGAGATCCTACCGCTTTGTGTTATCAGGAATGTCCGAACCAAAACAAACGACAGTATGAAAACATGCGTTGAGAAAAACCGTTAACAGTGTCTGCAGATTTTAGCGCATTTCAAAAATAAAGTTAATAAACACTGATTTCATAATTATTCAGTGCGTGTATACATTTTTAGGACATCACGCACAAATATTTCTTTACTAGTTCAAAAATCAATTAAATGAGATAACCAGGCAGATGAACACCAGATAGATCCTTTTCCATGGTAAGGTTGTTGATTACAACAGAAAGACCTGACATGCATTTCTGATACTGCGACACAACGGATCCATATTATACCATGAAGATAAGTGCATGTTTTTGGTGGACTTGCGCCTAAGGGAAAGAAATGAGATTTATCGTAGTTTTTTATACCCCGCCTTGACCTTTTCTGTCGCTTACAAAGGAGGAAGAATTGTCTCTCTCTATGCTTCACTTTCACTGCGTTTTCGTTTTTCTCTAGGGTCCCCAAGGAGACCAGGGCATAGATGGTCCAGAAGGTCAGCGCGGACAAGAGGGAGAACAGGTACGAATGCTAACACGTTTAAAAACAGATCCCCTGACTCTATGTAATTACCTAAGTTTTTGACTACATTTTGAATTTCGTAAAGGTGGAAAACTGTAATTAGCCGGACACAGGGTCCATAGAATATTTTGGTCAAGTATGTTTTTAAAAAAATCTGTGCAAGATCAGTCTGCGTAGAAAATTTTTGTCTTTTTAGGTGTTCTAGACAAGAACCACAGCTTTCATACCGATGAGGCATATTTAAAGTTTTGGCAGCTATCCTTCTGTGCATATAACAATGCAGTACCCTGTACCACTCAACCATTACAGGAACAACATCTTTGCCTAACTTACAATTCGTTTTCTTCCGTCTATTTTTGGATGGGTAACTTAAATGGTAAAGCGAACTGCCGTGCATCACGGCATAAAATTGGAAAGTTATCCTTTCTTATCAGATGCTGATGAACATCATTGACATTTCCTCTGTATGCCACTTAAGGGTGAAAAAGGTGCCCAAGGTCCACCGGGTGAGCAGGGCCCAGATGGAGTCTACATTTACTCAACCATTCTTCGTGGCGAAAAGGGCTTCCCTGGCGAACGCGGCCCAGACGGTTTCCCTTGTGATCCTAGGACCATGCCGTTCGTTAATGGTACTGGTCGCGCCGGAGATCCAGGCGAAGAGGTTGGTTGCACATATCAATCCGCTCTTGATTATTTAAGTAACTTCGGCGTCACTATCAAAATTCAAAATGTCACTTTGTTTTTCCACTTTTCATAGGGTGAGGAAGGGGAGAAAGGGGACGTTGGGGAGCCTGGAGATAGAGGGCTTACTGGACACCGAGGCGAACCTGGACTTCCTGGGCCGAAGGGCGAGAGGGGCCCCGAAGGACTAGAGGTGGGTTAATTAGTTCGCTGCCTGATCGAAAACTGTCAAATTCTAATATGTCCGGCTCTTTTAAAACTTACGACAGTCTTCAAACTTTCATTGCCATCTTTTACTTCCTTGCACTAATCTAGGGTACAGAGGGTGATCAAGGCGAACGCGGCTCTATGGGTGAAGTTGTAAGTAAATTAGCTTTTGTGTAAATAATAGTTTTCAAAGGATACCTAACTCGTGCAACATACATAAATTGTACACTTCTCTGTTTATTTATATAGGGTGACGCTGGGGCTGACGGTCCGCCAGGCCCAGTCGGCGTGACCGGTCCCGAAGGGGAGCGTGGCATTCCTGGTCGAGATGGACAACCAGGGCCCCCGGGTGTTCCTGGACCACCAGGGGTAGGAGAGAGCATGCTTTCACTTACATCTGTGCTTTTTATTTGACTGACGTAGGCTCGAAATGTTACATAGGGAGACTTATTAGCACCCGTCATGCATACGAGTGGTCGCATTTGTCACACTGGTTAGTAGTTTTTTGACAATTTTTACCGTTAATTTTAAGTTCGGGAACTTGTTGTCTAAAGTTAGTGTTGTCTATTTTTCTGCCGTTTTGAGGTAGTTTGTTTTTTTGGAAACGAAAACTAGTG
>CACRXP010000539.1:122742-166635 GCA_902702965.1 Spirometra erinaceieuropaei | reverse complement strand
ACTTTTGATAAGATTATGTATTTATTTTAATTGTTTCGGCGTTGATTTTTTGATATAAATCGACGTCCGTATAGCGTCTAACGAAGTTGTTTAAGGTTCCACTTAAAATGTTTGTCTTGCTAAAGAAACCAAGTAGCTGATGCCGTTGCCGCAAAGTATAGAGCGTCTACTTTGCAGAAGCATGCATATGAATGTACCTCATTTACAGTTCGACGTTTGGTAACAAATTTCCTAGACGAAACTCAACCAAACATACGACATCCTAGTTATGCAGATTATCCAAGAAAACAAATTTTGTAATATAACCTAAGTGGAAGCAAAGCGTTTCAGGCGATTGCTGATATCCGTCCTAATATGTCATTAATAGAAACAGACGGATTTGTACATGCATGCTAGCCTTTTTTAGAATAATTGTCCATAGACAGCCGTTAAACATAATTCACTTTTGATACCGTAAATATGTAAAAAGGGTATTGTTAACGTTTGTGTGGGGATAGTGTGCGATTACGGGCGATCCGGTTAACCAGTTGACTAATTTATTAAAGTTGCTTCAAAATATGGTCTGGAAGTAAAGGCCTATTGTTTGTGATTCGGACTAGTTAGTTAAACTTTCGCCATGACCGTGAATTAGACATAATAACACATGGCGTAAAACCGAACCGACTGCTTACTTCCATATTTTCCCGTTCTCATACTCTAGAGTCTATCCTGAATATTGACCGGTGTTTCATAAAGGTTTCTACCTCGATGCACTTCATTTTCCTAGTGGCAGAGCCTCGACGAAGCATAAGTGGACATCAGTGTAAATTCCTAAATGCGCAGTTTGTTCCGATTTGCAGAAGATGGATTGCCCAGCCACCTCACGTCCGAAAGGCATCAAAGGTCTTCCGGGACCCGACGGGCAGAAGGGAGCAGTGGGCCTTCAAGGCGAGAGAGGCCCGCAGGGCCCACAGGGCAGAAAAGGCGACGAGGGCGCTAGAGGAGAGCGTGGGTTACCCGGTTCTGAATGTCTTCCTGGTCCCGAAGGAGAGAAAGGAGAGAAGGGCGTCAGGGGTAAGCTTGAGAAAGTGTCCTGCCCCGTTTCTCTCTAGTCACTTTCTAGCATTTCCACCTAGAGACAATAGAGACAATTTTGCGAATTCGCGTTTTTCTGCGTCTTCTTGTTGGCAGGAGTTGATGGAAGACAGGGCCCACAGGGTCAGCCGGGAGCCGACGGACGTCCTGGTGCAAGGGGTATTCCAGGAATTGACACGGTCGGTCCCAAAGGATTTCCGGGGATGGCGGGACCTGAAGGACCGCCCGGACCGCAAGGTGAGTCAGTAAACCAACTTCTATTTGAGCGTTATAAGCTGTTTTATACAGTATGCAAGCAAACAAGAGAGATGTCGCCCCACAATGATAAATATACATTTGCTTAGTAAATATTGCTTATATGAGGTCTTAGAGTAGGCATCAAGGTACGTAATTACAAGTGCGTTCGAACACATCAACAGACTGGATTTAGGTCGGCAATACTCTTAGTCAACTGTGTAGATTACACTTAGATAATACAACTTTTTAAGTTGAGTATTTTTCCACCGATTGTCTAACAGGTAGTTATTCCATCAGGTTTCTCAAAAAAACGTACAAATGCACCCTTCGTACTCGTTTCCCAGAAATCACATCCTTCTTAGATTTATTGTGTAAACCAAGTTTTTCCATCAGCTTGGAAGAACTGCAGTAATTTGTTTGTGCTTTTGAACCATTCGGTGCTTTCCAGGTGTACATATCACACCACAGGTACTTTTTCCTAAACATATTGCCTTGCCTTTCTAGATGGAAGAAGGAGGCTCACCGCTCATTTTACACTCGTCTCCAACTGTGCCTTGGAGCTTAATCCCGAGCCCCGCCGACGGCCGCCCAGTAGCTAGTATTATATAGACAGAATGACATTACGGGAGGCTGTGGTGGTCATCTCTGATTCGTTAGCGGCCACCGGCCAGTCATGCCCAACCTAAAGGATTGCAAAACCTGGGGTTGACTGCGGCTAATTGATGATGGTTAATAAGCCAGAAACGGCTGCTTAAGTTTCCCCTGTTTTTGCTGGCAATGCCAGCCTGCCCCTCTATCTTTCTATGCTTCCATGAGGAGAAAGTTTTGCGTTCGTAAAGTTGATGACCTACTTTAAGATTCGCAGGTACTACTCTCATGACCAGTCCTGCCAACTGCCGTCAAAATTCCCTAATAAGGAACCTCTTAAAAGCAAAACCACATCATTATCTCAAATAAGCAATTCAAGAAGGAGGTAGTCCGCTGTAGACAAATATGAAACCTGCATGTCAACGCATTCGTGTTACGTTTCATGGCTGTATGTATCAACACAAATGTTAACGGAATCTCTGTGGAAAAGCTATGAGGGATTGAGTACCACAATAATTAGTTTTATAACCTTCCTTAAATGCTATATTTCATTTAAAAAGGTTTTTGGCGCTCGAATTATAATGTCTGCACGTCCTCTTCCTGTGACAGGTAAAATCCAAGGGTGATAAGGGGGGACGTTAGCGATGTCTTACTTCGCTAAAAACCGAGAATAATTCTCGTCAAAGTTTGGCGAGACTGAAATGACTATTTCTAACACTACCCAGTGTGATCAAACTCCAGCTACGATGGTCTAAGGCCCGAAAAGGAACTCAGTTAGTTTCTCAGCCGACACAATGTCACTGAATGAACGAGTTAGCACGGCCTCGACTGCAAGCAAGAATATTCACTGATCCTTTGATGAACGAATAGCTAGCGTAATATTGCGTCCATTCCAAACTGCGCGGTTTTCAGTTGGGTCTCCACGTCCTTCAGGTTCTAGTAAAACTAGGATAAGCGTTGTCTTCCAGTGGATTTTCCTTTGATGGAGTCTAAGAACGCTTCCCTTAAATTTACCTNCATTTGCGTGACTTGAGTCACATTAAACGCCCAGAAGGAACTATTTATAAAGAATACAAGAACCTTTTCTATAGCTCATGTTACAGATCTTTTCAAGTTACGACTTCTGGTCACATACATTTTCAGGTGAAAAGATGCACCCCTCAAGATGTCCCATTTGCCCTGGTGGTGCAGAAGGTCCTCCTGGGGATAATGGGGAACCCGGATCTGACGGCAAAGAAGGCGACCCTGGGCTACCAGGTGCCGAAGGTGCTCAGGGACCCCAGGGGAAGCAGGGGCCCGAAGGTCCGAGAGGTCAGCCCGGGGAAACTGTAAGTTAGTCGTTATTGCAGTACTAATAACCTGGCGTTCTTCAATTTAGCAAAGGGAAAGCTTAAACAATCTTTACCTTTTTCCGTATGAGGGTTATTGGGTGGAGCTGATTTTGTCAAAATTTGGTCCTCAAAAAATGATAAAAATGATCGATAAATTATAGATGGTTACTATAACTGTATTTAGCAAAATTAGACCCATAATTATCACATGGTAAGATGTGGTTATGCAGCCGCACCCGATGAACACAATTCTGTTAGGAGTTAGGGGTTAGAGTCAGGGCTTAGGGATAGGGGTTAGGGCAACTATTTCTCAACCACACGAGGTGCAACCGCGCATTCCCAATAGCTTTATTGCATACAATTGCTTAACTTCGTGGCTATCTGTTGCCCCGCCCCACCTGTAAAAACCCCTTTACCACTGATCCCGTATACAGGTATCTGGGGTTTGTTTGCCTCAGGTGCGGCTACATAACCACATCTGACCGATCACTTTCTTATCCAATTTTATCGAGAGCTCCTTCTTTAATATCTGATAGCGGAAGTGGTTAAGTTGAAGAAGAGACTCACAGAAACCGCACAAATTATCCCTAGCAGATTAATTTTGAATTTGTATCCATAGACCTCATTATTTATGGATGGCTGCATTCTGGGTCACTAATGCCTCTCGCCACTATGGTGTTTTTATTAACAGTAACTCACCACTCCATGAAACTTTCGGCCAGTAATATTCTCACTGCTGCGATGATCTAATGGGGCTCCACCAGAAGGGCAGCTATAAACGAACAATTTGCAGTACTGAGAAACGCTGGTTCAAAAAGTAATAACTGCTATTTGGGCAAAACAGTGTGCATAGCTGGCCGAGGACTGCCTGTTATGACATGAGCACTGTCTAGTTATGGGCGTTCCAATGCGGAACTTTACGGGACTAGCTCGTCTTTTTCGTAGCCTTAGTCTTAATCTGTAAGCTATTATTAGTTTAGTCCACTTACTATTGTCTTAAGGAAATCCCGGTGATTTGTAACAAGAGGTAAAATATTTGTCCATGGGTGATTTCTATTTCGAACAAAATGTACGCCACTCTTCGATGTAGAAATTTACTGAATAACTGCTGTATTTTTCCTTCGGGGGTCTGCTTGTCTCACTATTTTTACAAGTTATCCAGTTTTATTCTTTGTCCCATTAGTTACGTTTCAGTTATCGGATGGGCGAATAAAACTATCAATCACACTACTGTGGCTGTCGAAGGAAGATCAGAAAAAACTGTCCGATTAACATAGAACTTTTGAATGCTGTTTCGCTCTATGTTTGATTTTTTAAACAACTAGTCTCCTGCCTGACTTAGGGCAAACCCGGAGAAAAGGGCTATCCTGGAGAGCCAGGTGAACCTGGTGACCCCGCCTTCGTAAACCGAGAACCCCTCGGAATAGAACCCGGAGACACTGGCGAACCCGGACCTCCTGGACGCACCGGAGAAACCGGTGATCGTGGTCCAGACGGCGATGAAGGCGAAGATGGCGATGCCGGTGTGGAGGGTCAAAGGGTAGGAATATTTGTTTGCGCATAAATTTCGTACCTTAACGTATTATACGTCTCCTATCTCTTTCTGCTGTGCGGAGCCAAGTCTTTCCTTTAATATTTGTAACATTTTAGACTTCACTGTTTTGCTCATACAGCGCCTATACGCGAAGTACCCACCCCCTTTCAACTGCCACGACGCCCACTGATCTTCTTTCTCAGTTTAAAACATCCACGCATTCTCGTCATATCTATTGGGATTCTTGACAAAGGGACGCCGAACTTTCCTTGCTGAATACATATGCATTTAACTCGAATCGGAGTCCATATGTGGGCCGTAAACATGGTCCTCCTAAAATTATTGTGTGGACCCAAGTAAACTTGGCATCTTTTGAACTTTTGCACCTAGTTTAACATATTTCAGTCAGCCTGCGCACCCTTTTTGCTTTCTGGTCGTTAGTAAGCAGTGAATTAGATTTTTACTAGAATCCCTTAGTGGACCTCCTGGGCATTAAAAAGATACTGTGTTTTTTAATGCTTTGCAGAATTGGTTCCCCTGTGGGTGAAATATCTTAAATGATGGTGTAGTAATTGCACTTAGGAGAAGAAAATCCGCTTTTTACATTATTTGAGTTTCCGAATGAGAAATCTTAAATGACAAGTGGCGATTTAGGTGTACGCCTTTTCATACATCTTACGATACTGTTTGTCATGACATACCTTCACCCTGTAAGTTTCCTTCAATTTAACCTCTTGGCGTCAGGAAAGTTATGCACATATTGAAGAGCTATTCGCTTTATTTTTGAAGTCGTGACAGTTTGCTTGAACGTCCGTTAATCTGCGCATAAATAATGCAATAGCATTTCATTTTAAAGCGGCGCCCCCGATTTTTTGCAAATCTGGTTAAATCAAGTGTGATTTGACTGGATTCGAATGCACATTTGAGGATGCAAAAATATTTTAAGTGTTTTGCGCATTGACCATCATTGAAACTCGTCCAGCAGTGACTGTTCATCCACATCAGGAGCGTGAGGTTGTGCAATCTACAAGCCATGAAGTATTCGTGAGGACTTCATTTTGGAAAGTTCCGTTGAATTGATAAAAGGACCTTCTTTGACCGCAAAAAATGCTCACTTTAATCCTACAGCGGGCCAGTTGGATGGCACTAATCATTTGATTCAGTGGGACAAACTCCTGTAATCAATGCGAGGGCGTCTTTTCTACTCTTTTGTGCAATGTAATCAGATTTTTACCTAGAAAATAAAGAGTTGTCGGATCTTTCGATAAGTCAAAGCAACATCTGGCCGTTTTTACCCAAGAGTTATTTTGCCCTCGGATAGGCAGGCGGCAGACCCACGTTGGCGAAAACATCCTTCCTGATGCTTCACAGATCGCCTATGGATGAGCGGCTCGCAAGCTTCCAAGCGCTGTCGGCCTTCTCTAACCTTTTAGCGCAGGCCAAACAGACCAAGTGTTCGCAAACATCCACGAGACAGACTTTCTGCTGTCCTTTTGGCAAAATAGTTCTGAGCCCCACCTACCATATGAAGGCGCCTTTCTTTCGCCCAGCCTCTCCGCCCACCTTGATTTGTGCACATGTTTATGCCCCAGAGTCATCAGCTTTAGGCCTGCCGCCCTCTGTAGGCGTCTGAAAGAACCGGGAGTGCTAGTTTATGAATCCTGCGAAGACTGTTTTAGCCTCCCTACATTATTCTCACCTAGTCGTCACTGTACTTGCCTTAACTATCTAACATAAGACATTGGCCGAATTAGGAAAGTTTGAATACAGCGGTGGGTACATGAAAACTAAGTACTCTTAGATTGGATTAATGACTCATCAACCCTTTTACTAACAATACATATATGGTCAAGAGACAAATGCTTCAAACACCATTGTCTAAGCGCGAACGGAAAGAATATTGAAGGAGATACGATCACTGGGACAAGAGCTTCATTGGCCTGACGTTTCGGATTCCCGCTCGAACCCATCATTAGAGACAAAAGCAGATACCGTATCTGATACCCGATACCCGTATCTGCTTTTGTCTCTGATTATGGGTTGGAGCAGGAATCCGAAACGTCAGACTAACAAAGCTCCTATCCCAGCGATCGTGTCTCCTTCCTTAAGACTACTTCCTGGGACTCGTCTCTTCGCTTCTATTGGAAAGTACATTGTTTCAATCCAACACTTTGAGCACAATTTATGAACATCATCATCATGTGCTACAAAAGAAAAGCACTTACCCTCTTTTACAAGTGCATCGGAAGGGTTTTGGATCAGTAAAATAGAAAAAAGTTACCGATTCTAGTTGAAAAGGCCCACTGGCAATAAGTGGTACGGCAGCTAAGACAAAGAGTGCAAATAGTAAGATTTTACGGGTCCCCTGAGTCAATAGATGGAGTATGATCTTGCCCATCAGATCACTCAAGTTCATGTCAGGTGAAGGTATGTAAAACAAAATCCCGAAGCAAAGTTACAATGAAGCAGCTAACTCTTCTGTAGGCTCATCACGACTAACAACGAGAGTGGGTGTAGGAAAATTCTTTAAGTGACAGCCACGTCACTTCTTAATACAGTCGCTTTTGAATATAGCCTTAGCGGGATCAGATGCCCTGTTTAGCTTTTTCTTCAGAGTCTACAAACAGAACAAAGATTATTTCACTTCGAACCCAGAGGTAGGTATGTTTTTGATCAATGGTAATTTTGTCTAGATTATAAGTGTCTGCCTCCTCCGTTATTGTTGGGAAAGACATTACGTGGGCTTAAGGCACACTTAATATTTTTTGCGTACAGCGAGCCAGCACAGAACTCTGATTGTATTTGAATAAACAGCATCTATAAATATGTTTTTGAAAACGTTACCTTATTCCGAATCCGTAAGGTAAAAGCTAAAAGGATTTTTCTTAGACAACATAGACAAAAGCACCATAAATTTCTACATATTAGAAAAGAGACATCTTTGACGTTGACGAACTGACTGCCCTCATCGGTATTGAAGGAAACGCTTTTTGAACTTTCGAAACTTTGTCCGAACCATTAGTTAGATAATTCCAGCAATTTTGATCACCAATTCCATATGTCCGATACATTTCCCAACTGTATGTTGCGTACCCACTCAGATAACTTTATTTATCTCATCATGTCTCTGGGCTTAAATGCATTACAACCGAGTTGTATCACCCTGCACACTCTGTGAGCAGCGTTAGGAAACCTTTAGTCATTAGACCGCATGTGCAGCACCGTGAATGTCCCAAAAAGTATTTAAATTAAAAACATTTAAATCACGAACTATAGCTGGGGAGTGACATTCTCCAAAACAATTTTTCTAGGCAAATTCTTCGTAGATTCCTTAAGGGACATTTGAGTCATTTAAAAAGAAGACGAAGGCACGATCACTGGGATAGTAGTTTTATTGGCCTGAGCTTTGGAACTCGAACTGGAGTTCATAGTCAGAGACTGCTAGAGTGCAGCAACGTGTGAGCATTTATATCGTAGTTCCATGCGGGGGGGGGGCTATGTCTGTGGCTGCGTCTGGTTTGTGCCGCCTGTTCCACGATGGTCCCCGGCGTGGTGACGCCGATTGCACATCGCGACGATGTGAGCTGCGCCACCTGGTTGCGTGGGCGGAACGCGTGATGACACGCAGGCAAATCGATGTGTCTATTGATAGAGTTGGTGTCCGACACCCACGCCTCCAACAGTTCTCGCCCCATCTTGTTGCCGGCTCGCGCCAATATCCGCGTGTTGGCGAAGTCCAACTCATGGCCTTCCTCCAGCGTGTGAGCGGCGACTTGAGATAGTGGGTCACCTCTTCGAACGGCCCGTTTGTGCTCAAGTATTCGCGAGCTGAGAAGGCGTCCTGTCTGGCCCGTGTCATTAAATATAAGGTAGTGATAAATGGTTAAAGCAGGCCGGATTAGTCTTTTATTTCAAATGGTAACTTTAATAATTATTAGCCACAAATTGATTTGACTATGGTTATGTTCTGTAGTAATTATTTTTGAAACGATAATTAAACAACCTCTTCGCTTCAAAAATTTGCTCATGAACTTTATGTGTATTACATATATTTCAGAGAATATTATGAGACCTATTTACAGATCATCATGACATCTTTGTGCCAAAAGTAGCCTCTGCACAAAAAGGTCATTCAGAATCTGAATTAATGGATATAAGACCACTTTTATTTCGCTCTACTCTGTACTTAAAGAATGGCTTGATTCTGGGTTGGTTATTTTATAAAAACTCTATATCTATGCCAACAGTACTAGCCGGCGACAGAATTGTTTTTTCTTCTAATAACACCTGCTGTGTCCGCTTGTCTATACGCAGGGCCCCGAGGGTGAACGTGGACCCCTAGGTGAGCCTGGCGATCGTGGTGAAATAGGCGAACCTGGAGAAGACGGCGAAGATCTTATAAACATCGTCGGTCCCCCGGGCGACCGTGGTGATGATGGTGTTGATGGCGCAGAAGGTCCCAAAGGAGAACCGGGCTCGCAAACGGGGTGTTCGGAGCATGTTGACAAGAAACTCGCACAAAATGCAATAGGTACTCTGTTTTAAGTGCGATGCTTCTAAACTAAGATTTTACACTATCTGAACCAAATTCTGCCTGGTCATAAAAGGTCTCACATTTCGTTTTGCATGCGTTTCCCATAGACTTGATGGGTTTGAAAGGTGAGAAGGGAAGCCAGGGCGAAGCTGGCCCCGAGGGCCCAAGCGGACCCCCCGGCCCAAAGGGTGAGACCGGACGGAACGGAATGACTGGGGAGCGTGGAGATCCGGGCGAAACAGGACCCGAAGGCGAGAAAGGAGACCCTGGCCGTCGCGGTGAGTTTTAAGCTGACAGCCACCAAATCTAGCTCTCAATGAGCGTTTTCTGCTTAACCGTTTTCAAGACGGAGTCAGTGAGACCGAAGGCAGGACGAGATGCAGTGGCTGACAAAAATAAGAAGCCCGTCTGCAAGTGTTACATTTGCGAGGTTCACCCACCAAAGACCGGGATATCACACAACAAAAGGGGAAGGGGGCGACTTGGACCTAACTGAGTGGGAGGGCCATGAGGGTCACATTTAGAGGAAGGCATTGCAGTCTGACTCTCCGTCTTGAGAGAGGAGGACGGAGTTATCACAGAAGTTGACAGTCTTCCAAACAACGGTTTTTAGCCCACTGCGGTAGTTTAGAAAGCACGTTGACTTGCTTATAGTTAGGAATATCCAATGAAGGCTGTGGGTATAGAGTCCCCGAGTCGGCATCGGCCTCCCTACCCTTCCATTGTCCGAGTCGATCTGACACAACAAACTACTAATATGTTTTAAGACAAAAATGCACTAGAAACTGCCCTGCAAGAAAACTTTTCAAGTTCAAATATCTCCCGAATACTACAACCTGATGAATTAGCCAAAGGTAGCTCTTGAACGAAAGCAAAAGCTTGCTTCTTCACATTTCGGATGCGCTGTAAAGTTTACGATAGAAAATGGGCCAGAAATGCAACTGAGTAAGAAAGCAGACACTTTGCTTGTCCACGAAAATGTGAATATTTCGCAAAGAGGCGCACATTAGACAAAATGTCTACTGCGTTGAGACTTAGGGTCATCCCTTCAGTATGGCTCCAGGGTCCTAACAAAAGGCGAAGAAGATGTCAAAGGGGTGTAATAAAGTCAGCACCAGTAACCAATCATGGATGTGGTCTGAGTCGTTTTTCACTCCGTTTGTAGATGCCTTGTCCGATGACGAGAACTCAGTGCATCGGACGAATTTCTCTGTCGCCTCCCGTTTTCTCTTGCCTCTCTAAATGATAACAAAGCCGAAGGTCTCCCAACTATTACTGACATATAATTAAATATCCGGCATCGGCATTTTAATAAAGATTTTTGAGTGGCCTAACCCTACAGCTTCTGTAGTACAGGCTGGCATATCAGACCAAGAATAATGACGAATATTTTAAATAAATTTTGCATGGCTGATTTGTAAATGCAATCTGTAAGTGCCGCAGGCTTTCTTGTTCCCAAAGCGGTAATTCCTTTTGATCATCACGGCTTCAAACAGCATATGCTTTTAGATGAAGAAGTAGTCCTAGCGTTCTGGAAAACTCTCAGCTTTAGGTTTGAAGGACGGATGAATTGCGATTTAGATAAATTACTGAACTACTACCTTATTGTTTTACATTCCTCATATCTTAGACCATATTTTGCCCCTCAGTGAATGGCATTTGACCATATTAGAATATCCTTACTCATATAAGACAATCAACGTTTTTTGGATGATTCCATGTCTTCCTTCTCCTACTAAAACTACTTAGGTTGACTTCAGTCACATCGAAGGACAAGTCTGATAGCTCGTAAGATTCATCGCCTCGTAAGAAGGCTTCAGTTAGTACTCTGTATCTCTATACAGACACGTACAGTTAGCCCCTTTTCTAAATACTGTTTCTTTCGTTAGGGTCCTGCTCTATTCCACGTAAAGTAAAGGTAGTTATGTGAGAGGTCTTCTTTAAACTCATTGAATTTCCACGTAGGATTCACTAGTTGCCAAAAGTTCCACTTTCCTGAAAGTGTTTCCGACCGATAGTCATTCATAATTGTTCCGTCTTTTCAAAGTCGTTATGTCATGACAACAGTTCAAACGTCGTTACCAACGGTGTCCACCCTGGGTCACCCAGCGCTGTCGGCGCAGAGACGCTGACTTGTGCGTGAATTAGCTCCTAGTAGCAATGGTGGAATTGCGCAGTATCTACCGCATTCTCTCCTCCCTTCTCCCTCACCTGCACCCGGTGTCAAGAAGGCCGGAAACGAGGTCCGGCGCAGGTGGCTGGTGCGGCATCAGCCTGCGTTGCCAGGCCTGTCACCACCACGCCCCCCCCCCTCCCGTATGGCATCCGTCATGTATGCGCAGCCGAATAACGCGTGCCGCACCCCAATGCGATCCAGCTCAACTCCTGCGTTGCCTGTTGTAGGGATCATGCGGGTCGTAGTCTAAATATATGCGACCAACACAAACGGCCTGATCAATATCAGCCATAAGACTGACGTGGAATGGACCTTGATCGTTCCTGTCACCGCTCATACTGCACGTTTCCCAAGTATGAAAAGGTTACTTGGTGACTGTCAGATGATGTCTCGTTAAAACAAAAGCGCAGGCCTCTTGGCGTTGGAGGAAAAACGCTTGATATTTATCTTTGAGCACAAGTAAAAACCTAAAATCAATGGAGGAGGCTACTGACGGTATATGTCGGAAGCCATAAAACAGCTGCAAAAACGATAATATGTGCTTTAGAATATAGAGTATTACCTACATAGATTTTTCGCATAATCTCCTGTAATGGATATATGCCAAAATGCTAGCTCTTGGAGTAGCACAATTTTAGCCCCCTACGTACGTCATACTCACGAAGAGGCCTTGTTTTTTAAGCATTTATTTTCTCCATTTTCTATGCTTGCATGCATTTTATGATACCTGCCGAAAATGATGTGAAGTACAGCATATTTAGTGTCTGTTGTATAAGGTGGCTTGTCCGTCGTTAGGGTTTCCTAATTCCTAACTTATTCTAAACACCACTTGCATTTTAAATTACACGTGCTGTTTTCAAATTATGTGTCCTAAATCTTTTTTGCAACAAATTCATTTACTAACTGGTGTCAATAAAAAAGACAAGCTTATGCTAATTAAATACTGCGATGTACGGGAATCCTTCCAAAAGCGGCACTAATAAGCCTGCAGACGCAAAGTTTCAGAAAACACTATACCAAAATCTGAAATACTATCTTAATTGCAAACTTTTTGCAACCAAAAAAGTTATTCGTTACGATGCAAGATGTGGAATGATGTATCATTCCAAAAAATGAATATAAAAATCAAAATTCAATTTGTCCTTCTAGGCTACAGTACCGTATTTGTACATGTCCCGACGGTCAGGGAAAATATTCATGCTACATATATAGTGAGATTTTTGTTGGTATGGTGTGCATAGCTAACTGCAAGCATTCTTGAACGAATACCAACATTCGGATGTGTAATTTGCACCAGGCTTCGGTCATATTCTAAAAAGTCCTAAGCACTACCGCAAATTTGAAGGAAAATTGTAGAAATGCAGCCAATATTTCATGAACTTCGGCTAGAGCCCACACATATAGAGCTAACAGGGAAGGTTCCCTCCTTAATATTCAACATACCTTTTCGTTGACATCGACAACTCAGCTTCATCAGCAGGTGCTTATAACGAGAAATATACATAAGCAAGTTAGACGATTGATTAGATTTTTAAGCTCTCTTCTCGAGGATCCACAAATTTCATCCCATACAGTTTAAAGCCTACTTTAGTGCCCTTTTATTAACATGAAAGTCATCTACATGCCATCCTCCTCGCCACGCCCGAAATGTCTGTTTTAATCTACTGGTGGCACCTTTGCCGGGTAATTGCCTTAGTAACTTACCAAACTAAAACATGTTTTCGAAAGGTTGTCTTTTACTACGACGTTATGTAAACCGAAAGAATTGATGTTTGATGGTTGCATTTGCTTTCTTTAGCGTCCATTGCCAATTCACATTTTAAACTCATTAGCATTAATATCCATACTTTCGAATTTAGGCGTTAGTTACATATACTTGCCATTAACATTGAATAACTGGCTGCTCTGTATGTATGTCTTCAGGTCGGCAAGGTCCTCCTGGTCCACAGGGACCTCAGGGTCAGCCCGGCGATGAACCGATGGGAGAAATGGGTCCACCTGGTGAAGAGGGGCCTCAGGGTCCCAAGGGTAAGTGTTTCTTGGACTAAAATGGAGAACAACTTTCTATTACACGTTCCAGGCGATATTTTTAAGGGAGGCTAATTGGACTACGAACGGTGATGCAGGACGTCTTCCAACAGGAAGGGCAATTTATTTCGGGTCTTCAATCTCTTCGCTCATAAAAGTCATTATTCAAAAGCACGCATTATTGTCATTTATTCTGTGGGCGGCTGTCTTAAGGTCAATTTTGCAGCGTGACGTTTCTCCGCGGATAGCTATTCGCTGGATGTACATACTTTGGAATTTACAAAAATACTCAACTACTTCGTTATCCTTGCTAGAAGGCAATAAAATGCTAGTTGAGTTTAATGCGACCCAGCGATTCTAGCGAAACACGGACTTAAAACTATGGCAATCGAAGGTCAACAACATAAATATTTCGATCAATATAGGTCAGATCTTTTGAATGAGCAAAGTAGCAGGAAAGTTTTTACTTTTCGCAAAATGGTTTTGCCGAAACCATAGCCTGCGGTCGATCAGAATACGCATGACAGAATTTTAGGCATGGAAATATAGCTTGTGTGCTTTTAAAAGAGAATGTTTGCTACTTTTACTGCTTTCTACACGAAAACCGTTTAACCCTGGTCATTCCACTGATGATTGCTGAAAGGTTTCATCCTTCTCAAGACAGGCTGATTTGACTTATCCGCGATGTCTACGAAACGGGAGTTAAAGTCAGAAAAAACAGTCCCTTGTTGACTTTGCATCGAAAACCGTTTAAAACGGCCTCGCGTCTATACGCAGCTGTCTATTTGAAATTTTATTCAGCGTTCCTAGCCAAAAAGGTTCAAGCAACGTTTAATTAAAGCGTTCACTAATCGATCTCCACTGCTGAACAGAAATGAGCCACTCCGTTTGGCCTTAGAGCTCTAAAATGTTGGGTTAGTTTACGCTGTCGCGGAGGGACGATCAGCCGTATGGCGAGCCAAATATCTCAATTCGGTGGGACTATGAATATGAATGCGTTATGAGAAACTGGAACCTAGTTTGGACTACAGGTACATCAACACCCAAGGCAAGATTTGCTGACTGATTACAGCAAATAGTTCAGAATTTATCATTTCGACGTCTTTAACCTTTTTGTAACAGTCCTCGTGGAGGAGTACATCATCTTAACTTCTGGTCTTATTCAAAGACAATGGCGGTTTTGTCAACCTAAGCAGCTCAATCTCGAGAAACTAGTGAATAGTAATTTTTCTGCCGCTATGAATCTTTTGAATTATATCCATATTTTATTTTGTAGTTAGATCCTGTAAGGTTTTTGGTTACTTCTAATTGAATTACCTAGGAATTAATTTCCCGCGGATATTTTTCTATTAAACGCCCAGTGAATCAAAAATTTCAATAGAATTGCCGCGGACACTTGACAGTTGCATTCTTTTCGCTTGTTCAATTCAGCGTCGTTCTTAACTAGTAATCCTACTTTTTGTCACGCTGCCAGCCAGGCGTTTTGTTTTTCTGAAGCCAAATCTGAGCTCTACACCAGAAGTGTCGTACTCCAAGTGCAGAATGCAAATATCCTTTTCTTCTAGTTTTCTTTTTGATTTTACTAATTCGGGTTAACAAATCGGTTTAGTCTGGTATAGACTAGCAAGTGCTTCGCTTCTAAATCGGGTAACACTTAAAATATTCAAATACTCAATCAAGATATTTCAGAAATGAGTAAATTGCTGACATAAGTCTTTTCTGTCCCACGGAAAGTGCATTTGTTGAAAAGGCTAAGATTTGCTCAGTCGGCGAGTAGGGGGATGAATTAGAGAGCACCAAATTTCAGCATACGACTACCTTTTGCAGTGTCTTTGTGTCATGACATGGCATTTAATCCACATTTAATTTTTATCAAAATTCCCCAAATGCTTTGGCAATTAATCTTAAGTAACCTTAAAACGCCTCCGTATCGGCATCCATTGTTGTCAGCAGTCAATCAACCAGTCAGTACTTTGTAAGTGCTCTGGTTTAATAACCCCGTATGCCACTGATTTCCCTAGCACGTAAAAGCACATTTGTAGAGATCATTGATGTAAGAATGCACTTAGTCAATTGTCATCGGAATGTGAGGAAGCCTCCAAATGACGCAGACACTGAAAGAGACCTTTGTTTTTCTCTTCGGATAGGTGAACAGGGTGAACGCGGACCGGAAGGTTCCCGTGGTCTGCCTGGAGATAAGGGCCAACCTGGCGCTCCGGGTGACCCTGGCGAGACGGGTCTCGATGGCCTGCCGGGAGAACAAGGAGAACAAGGTACACCGCCCTTCAGTCTACTGCAAAAAAATTAATTGCCTCTAATTCAAACACACTTCTTCTGAAAGTTGTCTTTTTGTATTGCCAATCACTTCCCATTTGGAACTCATCACGCTCGCTGACCCTATTCTCCAGGTGTTCCTGGACCGCCCGGTATGGATGGACAAAAGGGTGAACAGGGAGAAGTTGGTGAAAAAGGTGCTCCCGGGGAGCCTGGAGTGCCCGGACCTCCTGGACCGCAGGGTCCAGAGGGACAGCCTGGAGAGGATGGCTCAGTTGGTGAAAAGGGTGAACGCGGTGAGATGGGCTACTGTGGGACTGTGGGCAGCGAAGAATACACGGGACCCCGCGGCGATCCTGGTGAAATTGGTGAGGTTGGAGAGCGCGGACCGACTGGCGAACCGGGCGAGCAGGGACCACCCGGTGAGGATAGTAGTGAAGAAGGAGAGATTGGCCCAGACGGCCCTGCAGGTGAGTGAAGCCCTTCCATGTGCCCTAATGTAACGAAAAAACACCAAATGATGATTTTTTTGCGGGTTTACCATCACATCAATCGTTTTACTTCCGTTACAGTATGTAGGGATGGAGTTTGGAGACACATGCTACTTCCGCCGGCGTACACGCAAAATGGTCCTTAAAATCATAAGAAATCTTGTAAATTTGCCTCCCTGAGCTCATAATTAAGACCATCAACCTAGACTTCAACAAAACGAATTTTGCTTTTAAAGCGTTCTTGGTATACAGTTGGCTATTCGCTTTTTAAAACATGAATCGCCACGTCCTGTTAACAGGTAGGTTAGGTTGATTTCATAACTTTGCCTCCGTGGCAAGATTGGTCTGTTTGGAACCTTGGGCCAAAAAATTCCAATATTGTGGCCCACTGCAAGTCCTTACAATGTACATTCTCGCGCGCGCATTCAGAACACTGCACTGGCATAGACACCATCCAAAAAGCAGGTGCGATCGTTAGAACAAGAAATTTATTTGCGGGAATTTTCGTATCATCACTTGAACCCCTTATCAAGGACAGCCCCAAATAAGGGTGATCGACGCACGCAGGGGGAGGATGAGGTATTTATAGGATGCAGTTGCCATGTCACCAGGTACCCTCTCGTAATTAGCAGCTCCTGCATTCATCGCCAGTGGTCTTACCCGATGCGATGATTGCTTGTTCGGCCTCTTCCGAGTCGTTACTTGACGAATCTTCGCTACCGTCGCTGATTACTGGGGTGATGAACGCGCGCGGCTCGTTGGTATTGTCACTGGAAGCAATGTCCGTCCGTGAGTTCCCTGTGTGGTCATTTACGCTATACAGGCAGTCTCAGCGCTGAGTATGGGAAGGGCAGATCATTGCACTTGTTAATAGAAAGGCGGCCGAAAAAATGAATCAAGCGGCTTGCGATTCAACGCAGTTAACACCTCTCGCAAGAATTCTGACCCCGTTGAACTTGAAGCTGTGACTGCATAGGAGCTGACATCATTCTCTCTCAGTGCTGGTGTTTTTCGATTCTTCGCGTCCGGGATATTTTTCAGTTTCTCTGATGTATGTACTTTGCCCTTAACTGCATCAAACCCGGCAACCAAAGTCTATCGGCTCCCCTCTATCAGGCCTGATTGCTGAAGTGGTCCTTCAACGGACAGAATACTTGGCGCTCACCAAGTATCAACCAAGGTACTGGGCTCGTTATGTCGAGGACACCCTCAACACAACTAACATTTAACACCTCAAAGAATTACTGAACTCGGTTGACCCGGATATTCACTGCAAGATGGCGGCTGAAAAAAACATCCAACCACCCCTACCTCAAACATGCTTGTTCGCCGATGTGCACCTGAACAAGAGCAAATTACAGTATTCAGAAAAGCCAACGACACGTTAATAGCAATCACCCTCTGTCCCACAAACATAGCTGTGTCCGCACTCTATTTCAAAGAGTTGAAACAAATTACAGCAAACTTGACGACAAAAGGTATGAACGACTATACCTTCAGGATCTCTTCACAGCTAATGGTTAGCATTGCCATTTTATCGAGAAAAATAGACGGCGGGTGTAAAAACGGAAGCCAAAGGAGCACCAACACGAAGTCCGGAGGGCCAGTCCCTGAATTAAAGAATTTTCCGAGACGGTCCTTCGACTGTTATAACCCGCCAGAGTAGGCATAGTCCAACAGCCTCAGGCAACCATTTGGCGCCGTTTGACGCGACCTAAGGACGCGCTACCGCCCACTGGGTCCTCAACAGTAGTCTAAAACATAAGCCGCAATGATGACAAAGGCAACTACTTTGGGGAAACCGGGCGGAAATTTCAGACCCGCCTACAAGAGCACAAATCTGCAACTCAGAGGCCAACCCCAAACTCTCTTCTTTCAACGCACTTTGGAGGAACTGGCCATATTTTCGATCTTCAGGGAGCTACAATCTTAGGCCCGGGACAATTCGAAGGCAGAACGCCTAACACTTGAGGCGTGGTGCTCAGATGCCAGCTCTATCAATAGGCATCAGAACCTTCCTGGAGCTTACAGAGTCCTGCGTCATTGCGTTCGTAAAGTTCAGGACAATATGACGACACAAAAGTTAAGAAGGCCGCGCAAACAACCCCGCGACGAGTTCACTCGACGAGGAAGAAAAATGGCCGCCAGACCGACCAGGCCCGACAGAGGCTTAATCATTTCCCCTGGCGAAGTGGTGACTCACAACGCACGCAGCCAAGGAGCCCACCAAACATCCTTAGGGTGGCCGAGGCAGCGAGAGAAGGCGAAAATCGATCAGCATGAGGCCAACCAGCTCGACATACTACTTCTCTTTCCGTTCGACTAAGTGCATTCTAGGCTTTGACAATGGTAAACCGACCAAGTTCGCCAAAACGTCGGCATTCTAATAAACCTATTCCGGCGAGCCCATCTTATTTCTCAACCTATCAGCGCGAATCACTCGATTTTACCAACCTAACATAACATATGCTGTCGCAGCAGTGGAGTTTTTGGTCTGATTACTTGGTGCCCAATATTTACTCCAGTCTGTTTGCAACCCCAATTCCAAGTGGTGTGAGAAGGCACCTGACGGCTTCCGAGTCGTTCCTGAAGTACGGGAGAGCACGCCAAAATTTGGAGTCAGTCCGGTTTGGTCTTTCATCCCGTTTGCACATACAATAGTTGATGCAGTTGAACCATTCACCCTGTATGTCGTTCGAGAATATTGCAATTCGGCAACCTTGTCTTCTGGCTTACTGAAGTGCCCTTATGCAACCACGTTTGTAATTGATTCGGTGTTTGCTGTTGGGACAGAGTACTTGCGTCGTATATTCGCTTTCTGGAACACTTTATTTTTTACGACGCTACAAACTTTGCGGCAGACAAGAAGATTAAGTAAAGTCTCCATTTCTTCTTCCTCCACCGCCGTAAATTTCATGTTCAGGAGGACGACGTTTGGATATCCATTAAATTTCGTCACCCGATCTCGTCCGATTGGGGCGAAGGTATCATCAGCATTCCAGATCCGGAGTCTAGGTCTATGATGTTGGACGATCAGTGAATCCAACCGTTGTAGGACTGTCGTTGCAACCATTGAACTCAGACAGTTTGCTTATTTACCCGACAGGGATATATGTAATTTTAGACATCATAACTCTCTATATTCTGGATGGAGTGTGAGGGAGGACACGGGAGTCGGACCCCTGGGTGGCTTTGCGCCAGATTCCAGGAAGATAAGGGTTGGGGTTAAAGTTATGCCTAAGATGGAGTTGAGGTTGAAGTTAGGATTAAGGTTATGCGTGGGGTCAGGGATGCGGTTAGAGCCCAAATTTTGGCACGAGTTAATGTTAGGGTTAGGTCTCAGGAGTAGATACCCCTCACGGAATTTAGTGCGATAGCACCTGTATTTCAGGGGAGGGGGGGTTCTATTTGCGTGCCTTACTGAATTTGATGTCAGCACAGATATCTGAGTATTGCTGTGCCTCTCGACCGTCTTTCAAAACACTATCATTTTAGTGCGTTGGAATTGATATTTTGCAGCAGGTCATGGTGACAAAAATGCAGCTTATGTGCAGCAAAATAGAGGATGTAGATGCGTCTGCAGACTTGTCTTTGATTAAGACTCTAGCTCTGCGTAACCTTCGTAACACTCATTAACTGTCTGATGATGTTCTCATGTTGTCTGTTTGTGTTTACAGGCGAACCCGGAGATAAGGGTGAAGTTGGTGACCAAGGGCCACAGGGACCGCTTGGACCCCGAGGCGAAGAGGGGCCGCAAGGACCCGATGGACGCATGGGCATTACTGGGCCACCTGGAGAGCGTGGCGACGAGGGCACTGAACAGGGTAAGTTTTTTTGGTTTTTACAGCATTTATGCTTCCCTTGACAAAACAATTAGCCAGTAGAGTGTGTGTGTGGAAATGACAGGTGTAATAAAAGTAAGAACCAGCGGCAGCATTGATGATATGGCTATTGGTGGAGGTATCTATTTTCATTTTTTTATTTTCTTGGTCATTTTGTTCGTATCATTTGCAGCAGTGACCGAATTACTATCGAGAGTAGTAATGCATGTAGAATTTAAAACGGTTCTTATTATCAACTGTTCACCGCAGAACCTGGGATCTCATTAGCTCATCATTATTGCCAAAGGTTGCTCTCTAAGAGTCTTCTTATCCCTTTTTGCAGGCGATGAAGGAGAGGTAGGTGAAATGGGACCGAAGGGTGAACGCGGACCGCCGGGCCGATCTATTGACAGCGAAAAGGGTCAACCGGGGAAACAGGGAGCCCCTGGTCCCGTTGGAGAGAAAGGTATTGCCGGTCTGGCTGGCAAGCAGGGAAAACGCGGCGATCGTGGTAAAGATAATGTAGGACCAGACGGTCCCGAGGGTCCCCAAGGTGAGGAGGGAGAAGAAGGGGAGTTTGGCCTGCCAGGTGATCATGGAATTGACGGTGAACCCGGTGAAGAGGGTGAGAGGGGACAGCCTGGAGAAAAGGTGATACTCCACCTGCCATTACGTGTATCTCTGCTCAATTGACTGTTCTGATATTACTATTCAACTCTAACCTTCAGGGTGATAGAGGTCAACCAGGACCAATGGGAGCACAGGGACCACCCGGAGAGCCGGGACCAAAGGGCCAGCCTGGTGAGGAAGGCGATGACGGCCCCATGGGTGAAGAGGGAGAAGTCGGCGAACCAGGTGAACCCGGTGGTCTCGTACAACTGTCGAAAGGTGCTGCCGGTCTTCTAGGTCAGTTGGGACCGCGTGGTGCCAGAGGGGAGATCGGCGAGCCTGGAGAAAGTGGTGCAGAAGGTGAGATTTCATGCAATCAAAGTTATTCCGACTAACAAAAACTGTTATTCATAGTGTTCTGATTGTTAATATAAGATCATTGGTAAAGAGAGGTGCTAGGAAATAAGTGATATACGGACCCTGAACCTGGAAGGTGTGATTACAGTCCAAACCCTATGGTACCCGACATTTCAGTTATGATTTAAGTATTAAGTTTGGAGTTTCAAGTGTGGAAATGCTAGGGCCAAGCTGACCTTGCTAATAAGGTCGTCCCTTTCAGACGTTCCAGGTTGAACGCGCTTCCCAAATCAAAAGACAAAGCATTTTCTTCTTTTTCTTCTTAAATGTGACCAGTGGTCTCGGGGAAAAGTTACGTAAACTGCAAGGTAGTTGAATACTTTGCAAATTCATTTACAGATAATCATTTTGTACGAATCGTTGACTTCCGTGAAGATTTTCTAACACCCTTTATTTGGTGCTCAGAAGAAATTCTTCTCTGTTTCATCGCTGTCGATGAATTCCTGCATTAGTTCAAAAGCTCAAAAAAATATACAACTTTTTACGACACTCATCCAGTCTTGTTTTTCCTTACTTATACAGACACCCGAAATTCGAACATCCACCTCCATTTATAAGAAATTTCGTTTTACGCAACTGCAACCTAAGGGGTAAAAAGGCCACCAAGTACCAAACACGACTGTATCCTCTTTCCCAGTCTTCTGCAGTGACTGTCCGCCATCCTAGCAGTACAACTTAGTGGCACAGTTCTTAAACTTAAATGGCGTAGTGACGAACCGAAATACGTACGGTCTACTCTTATCCCTTGATAAGTCAACTGCATTGCATCCAAAAAGTAACTAAAGGGAAATTTTTCAATTAATATCCCTCCTTAAGCCTACTCCTGTCAGAAATTACCATCGCTGGCTAACCTTGCAAGATAATCGTCATCGAGAAGAACCTCCTTATTGTGGTAGTTTTTATGGTGGAACTTTTATGCATTTAAAAGTTCCCAAATGAAGCCCGAAAGGCATGCTACCCCTTTAAGAATGGCCGTGAAATCTGAGTCTTCCAGTTTTAAAGGAATGAAAAAGAAAATCGAGTTATTAAAACCTTGGAATTGAAAACAGTTCAATTATTATACTGACGGTTGGCAGGCTATTTTCGGTAAAGTTATGAGTGAACTAAAACATGTGAGATAAGGCTAAAAAATCTGCAAGGCCTATTACATTTAAGAATGACCCCTTTTATTGCCTTATCTTTACTGCAGGTCAACCAGGAATTGAAGGAGAACCCGGAGAAGACGGTTTGCCGGGCGAAGATGGCGAAGATGGAGGAGCAGGGCCTATGGGTCCTGAAGGAGAACAGGGTCTTCCTGGTAAATCATGCTTTGTTTTTGCAGTTTAGAGACCATCCGTAAATAGGGTCATGAACGGTAAGTTTTCAAAACCAGCCACTTTACCAGCTGTTGCATTTGTTTTCCTTCATCAGAAAAATGCGTTGGCTCTTAGTTTGCGCAATTTTACTTTTGTTGAAATGAAAGTTAGCCTTCTATAAACAACCGGACCAAACGTAGGATGTGTGGATGCCCAGAGAATGCTGTCTACCGCAAACCATCCCCTTGGGCTGATTGCAGACTTCATTCTCCCACGCATAGAATGATCGGTCTTTGAGAATTTCAGCTTAATTTCTAGTCCTTGTACGTTGTTGGCAATTTCTTCGTCGTAAAATATGATCGTTTAAGGTCTAGAGAACCAAACTTTGGATGCAAAATTTTTGAGGTGTTCGGTCGATTTCTCAAACTCAGAGTAATGGCCTGGGTCCAGAAAATTCAGGCCACGGTGTACTTGTGTGCGAATAACATAAAAGTATTTCTAACGATTGCGCTTCAAAATATGTCGATTGGGCCTCTGATATTGCAATAATTGCGAATAATGAAGCGTGTTTTTAACTTGGAAAGGTGCGGGAATTATATCGCAAGGGCCGATTTAACGTCTTTTGTTTGGGCGCTCAAGAAAGCTGGAAGGTCTCAACTAAACGCAATTACCAGTACACTGTTTTCACGTGTTGCTTAGAAAAGCACATGACGTCATATGAATACAATGTGTTCTGTCGGTTTTGTGGGACAGTAGCATCGGAGTTACTAACATCGTTGCATTTAGCCAGAATTTTATAGCACCTAAATGCGAGGTAATTCAGTTTAAAACTCATTTTTTGCGTTTCGGAAGTTTATAATATTCGTTTGTTTGGTAAATACAAAACTTGACTATGATTCATACCCCAATTTCCAATTATGTTAAGGATACACTTAATTACCTATGGTTAGTATCTATGCCACTCAAATTCGGCATTAGGAAACTACTGCCTAATTTGCGCCTGCACACTGAAATGGATAACAGTACTCAAATGAGTGATTCTCAGCCTTATAACTTCTGGCAGTTGTCGTGTAGCGGTACTCGTTAGCAAAGATCAGCCCCAGAGTAGATGTGCTATCTAGTAAAATTTTAGCTGAAGTTCCAAAATGTATCTTTACTCTGAAAAGCTTACTCGAGTGCGGTTGAAATGCCGGCTATCGTGTAGCATAAGCCCAATATATTTCAGTAGCGCCCAACTGCTGTGGTAAAATGCGTTTTCTTTCGACCGCCTGGAAAAACTACACTCCTTAACAGCGACTACTTATGGAGCACGAATTTACATCCGTGATGTTGGATGCCCTTGTAAATCCAAACAGATTTTAAAGAAAATGAGCATGAAATATTTTTCTTTTACTCAGTTAATAGCAAATCATGTCTTCTTTAAATGCTGTTCTTAAAGGAAGAGTGTCTTTCATTATATTTGATTGAGGAATCACTCTGAACCCGACGGCTATCCAAACCATAGGCTGTACATTCTCCATGTAAGAAAAATTATACACCTCTATTTTATTAGGAAGAAGTCATATAGGGCCTATAAAATTTTGCAAAAGATGTGGACCGACAAATACGCTGTTTTTTGAGTGGGCGTTTTATTCCCTTTAAAAAAACATAATTAGAAACTTATTCCAACCTAAAGGCATCCTTTCCACGGGTACAAAACTAATTGATCACTTTATTTTCCGCCAAATAAGCATAATAAAAATATTTTAATATATTTTCTGCTACAAGAAATATGTTAATGTGTATGGGCGTCAAAAATCAGTTGGACAATTCATATTTCTCAAGCAGTCATTTTTAGAGAGCGTAGTTTCTCAAACGGTCGAAGAAAAACTCTTTCAGAAGCCAGCATTTGGCCGTGACTGAAATATCTTGGGATTGTGTTACATTGTAGTTAATATTAAAACCCTACTTAAGTACTCTTTTCGAACCAAAAATACATCTCAAAATTACGGTTAACATTTTATGAGGTAGCATATTCGCCGATTATCATAGTTTATGCAGGTAAATTGAGGGCCAATCTAATAGCGAAGTCAGGATAGGACGCATGGGAGTAGATGAAGGAGCATGACCCAAGAGGTGGAGCTTGACTGCCGCACACTACGCTTCCATGACGAGGTCGTACAAATGATGCATGTCGCCACCCGGGATTTCGTGGTCAGACCTCACGAGGTCACCAGTTATGTTGTTAGGGTCAACTGGCGTCGATCGGACACAGCGGGTGCATAGGAGGGTCAGTCGATGGATGCTTTAGCGTTTATTGCATCACCTCAGCTTTGCGTCAGCATCCTGACCTGCATCCTGAAGGTTATTTCACACCACACCGTCCTTCTCCACTCTCAATACTGATTCGGAAAGAACTCGAAGTCGTTTTCCTGTCCTCGAGATAGCGTGAAAATAAGCACATTAAACCTGCAAAGACAAAAACAGGGGAAAAGTCAACTTTTTAAAACGGCCGACATTCGTCGTTTGCGCATGGATCTGCTGTCAGCTGCAAACCTATCTGTCTTCTCTGTTTCGCTAATTGCTATGCTGTTTTGGATAAATATCCTTGAATGTTTCAAAGACGTCGAGGAACATGAAGTTGAAGAGAGGAGTAATCGAATGTTAACAAGGCACGTTACCTATTTTTGAAACAAATTTTAATTCTGTCCGAGCAAGCCTTACCTCTGTAGATGAATTCAATAATTTTTTGGTAGATTTGATTAGTTCGGTTGACCCAGTTGTGAAAAACTCCGCGGCCTCAGTGGGAGTTGAACCCATGGCAGCAAGGGCAAAGTTTGAACACAGCCAACGCTCTAACCACCTGTGCTACAAAACCCCACCGGGGGCCATAAGTAAGATAACATTTTGGCAGGTGACTTGACCTGAATGTTATTAAACTCGCGGCTCCCGGTAGAGCCTCATATCTCAGGTGTTAGAGTTGTGGCTGTACTGAAACCCTGCTCTTCCTCTCTTGGGTTCGAGTCCCGCTGAGGCGATGGAGTTTTTCACAACTGGGTCAGCTTAATTAAGGTAAGGTCTCGCTGAAGATAGTTGATGCCTGGCTGTTGTAGTCAATTTCATTTACCGCCTTTGAATGAACCCAGCTGCAACCGGCCTAAAAAGGTTTGCCTTTTCGCTTGCGGTGTTACACTTAAATACCTGTTTTAAGCTTTGGATGATAACTGAACATTTTCATGAAATCGATCACTCTTTAATTTGTCTTAACTGGAGGCTGATATGCCGCATGAATGATTGGCGTCCTTTGAACGTTATAAAGTGACAATTTTTTTGTCGCTGACGCAGGTCCTGATGGTGAACGTGGCCTTGAGGGTGAACACGGCGAATATGGTATGCGTGGGAAAATGGGTCCAAAGGGAGAACCCGGTCCAAAGGGTGCAAAAGGCCCCAGCAGGACTGACTGTCCGCCCACCCCTCAGGGCGAACAGGGAGTAATGGGCCCAGTGGGACCGATAGGACCACAGGGACCGAGAGGAGATCCTGGTAAGCCATATATGTTGAACTATTATGCATCGCTATAGGAATCAAATCTGTCATATAAGTGGGTGCAAAAAAGCAGTAACAGTTCCGTTGAGTCTGTCAAGTTCAAAGCGTTTTTGGAAGTTAGTATGCATTTTCTGACCTCATTGTTTGCCTCCCACCTGCTTTATTCTTTCAGGATCTGACGGTGAACCCGGTAGGAAGGGTGAGAGAGGTGAAGCCGGTGTTGGGCAGCCAGGAGAAAAAGGGGAACCGGGAATCATCGGAGAACCCGGAGCCACAGGTATGTAATAATTAAGTTAGATTTTCAGATTTTTTGAGCTCAGTGAGAGCACATACGTAAGCAAACTGTTTCATCAATGAATCAATGCTAAAGTAAAGTAGGACAATCCCCTGACTGTGCCAAAGAAACAATAAAATGGATACCGGTCCCAAGTGAAGATGCAACCAGAGAAGGAGTCAGTTGGTTCAGAGAGCTCTGATACGTATCGAGGCGTTCTAAAAAGTAGCTGGTTAATAACCTAAGTGGAACCTTGAACAAGCCAATGAGAGTCAGAATATGAGAAAGAGGGATTAAAGGGACAAGTGGCAGGTATGAGGACCGCGCGCCTGCGCGCAGGCGGTTTCGTTTGCGCACAGGCGCATGCATCAGCATGCCCAATGCCCTACTGCGTACTTTAGCCCCATCGATTGCGGCCGGTCGCGCAAACCGTTTTTGGCAAATACCGAATTCGTGCGAGTGTGTGTGTGTGTGCCGGCTGGCACAGATGCTAGAATGCTTTTGAACTTATCCCATTCTCCCCTGAACGCCCCTGTGCCAGATGCCTATTGGCTGTCCCGCTGGCTCGTGAGTGCCACATGCCGGCACGCCGGCACACTGGCGTGCGTATGGTCAGAGCGTTTTGGGTGGCATGCATGCGTAGGGAAATCTGAACCTGCACCTATCTGGCCCTAGGCAGCCGGTTTAGCATCGCGTTGTTCGAAGGTGGTCGCAAGTTCAAGCGTTCTCGGCAAGGCTTCGGTTCGTCATTTTGCATGCCGTTCGGCGTTTCTGACTTTTTACTTCATAGGTTGTGAGTTACCGCCCCTTTAGCTTTACGATTCGACTCACCTTTTTGTTTTAAAAAACCTACGTTCATCTTTATAATTCTTGGTAATCTTTGTATTATCTTAGAACTTCTTCATATGAAATATATGGTTTGAATGCCTTCAATATTCAAATCTGCTGTGATTTTAAGGGCTCTGATTTGAAGGAAATAATTTAAAAAATGTAAAACTGATATTAAAATCCAAAGTTCAACTATTTTAGGTGGAGGGCAGTGCTAAGTAATTTCGGGAGTCATTTCTATTACGAAATGTCTGTGATGGTATATTATTTTTAATAATTGTTATGCGCATGTAATTTTTTCTATCAAATTTACGATATCTTATGCAGCCGCTGTGAATTTTGTGTTTTTGGGTACCAATTCCATCTGCAACTTTGAACTGAATTAATTAGCCCCCAATTTGTATCTTCAATTATTGTGGGTTTTCGAGCGGAATGCAATGAATTTCTTAATAACTAAAAGCCCTTGAAAAGAGTTTTCTTCAAGTTCTGAGTATGGCGTTTGAAAGATTTTAAATTAAAAAAATTCTGACGTTAGTTTTGCTCATCCCAGAAAGTTCAAAGTCAACACACTTAATCACTCTATAGGAAAAGTTTGGAGAAAAGTAATTCATGAAACTTCTTTCAGTTAGTTATATAAATTACATTCTAGATGGACTTTAGATGGACTACCTTTAGATGGACTTTCAGAATTCGGTTTTTGTTACCATAATTAACAGGAAGAATTTCATAAATTCTAATTGGTCGTTCATCACTTTGCAGAATTATTTCAAATGAAATCATACAGAGCAAGCAAGTAATCACATACATGTAAGCGAAAGCTAGGTAGATGTACCAACATTTTGCTGCTGTTCATTTTTGCACGTATGAAATTTCTTCCTGGCATGAAAACTACGAAGGGAATAGAATTAATTGTGTCAATTGAAAATTGTCTCAGAAAACAACTCTAGAATAGTATCCGAAAGATTTGTGCAGAAATTGTGTCGTTTATTGTGGCGTAGAAAGCCTAGGCGTGAAAAGGGCTACATCATTAATGTTGCGAGTAATTATGCATCCTTTTTTTAAATAAATATATTTAGACAGGTGATGTGTCCAGGCTGAAGTAAGGACCCAATTAACACACCCTACCGTTAGGTGCATTAGTTCATTAGGTCTTTTAGCGTCCCGTCCATGGTTTAAAATGTTTCCTCAGACATTCACTTTTCATGTTATTCAACCCGTCCTAGTAGTGCCGAAAACCATGGGGATTTCGCGCCCTCAGAAGTTTCTTGCATCTGGGCTTATAAACTTCCCGGCAGGCATTATTCGTCATATGCGCAGAACGTCAACTACTTTTGTTGTTGACAACACAGGTCTAATACAACGATTATAATATTTGTAGTCAAAAAGAGCAATGGAAAAGAAGCAAATTATACAAGCACTGAGATCAAAAGACGGGGCTAAAATAGCCGATCTGCGACCTATTGGGAATACGTCACACGCTATGCGAGTAAATCGATGTGCTGTATTTGCAGGCTTGTAAAAACAATCTATTTTAGGTTTCTTTGACCTTTCTGTTAGAGTTGTATGACAGATTTCACATGTACTAATTAAAGTACCCTGATGGTATTATTTAAACCCTGCCTCTTGCGCAACCTTGGTCTTGTTGGAACTCTCGGCTGTAGGAATGCCTCAAAATCAACTTCCCACTATTCAGCCCGACCGAGATTTTTAATCTCCATTTTATCAATGTTGTGCGCGCGACAACGCTTCCAGCTTTTAATGGTGGTCATACCAATGGCGGAGCTTTTCTGCGATAACAGCCAGCAGGTTCACCGTGGCATTTGTCCTGTTGCTGTTAGACAGCTGCGCGGTTGCCCGCAGGCCTACACGCACGATGAAAAAGTCCGACTTCGCGGAGACTTAACCTAATGTAGTTCCAAATTATTGGGCTGTTGGCCGCGATTGTGGTATTCAATCTTACCGACTGTGCAGGTACATGTACTAACCTGGAGCGCGGTAAGCATGCACAGGGTAAAGTACATTTGTTAAAAGCAGGAAAATGACAGCCACACAAATTAGAAGTCGAAGATAACAAGGTTTAACATCAATTTCTGTCCCAATAACTGGAAGCAACTAGAATTGAGACTTCATCGCCGAACTTTCTCTGCTGAAGGTAATAAGCAATTGACTGCAATCCTTAACTATGCTTCCAAGTAGAACCGAATACAGATATTTATAATCATGAAACAGGGCCTCCATCCAGTTCACAAAACAGTTTGGCAATCGCCTGCGGCAATCTTACTGAAATGAAATCATTGCTTTCTTAAAATCTAGTTCTTAATGCTTATTGGCTACTCCTCTAAAGTAACTTACACCCTACATAAAAGAGCACACGTTCAGTAAAATAATACCAACGCCTTTGAAACAGAAAATCATCTCATTCGGAAAAAATCCACCTCATCACCATAACAGTGGATCCGTATGATGATCCATTAGCCCCATTTCATAATGCATGCATCCATTGTTAGGTGCATTTGCGAGTAATTTTGGTATCTTTATGGAGGATCCTGTAGTCTGTTTAATCTTGCTGAATGATGGGCAGATGATTTAGATGGACGTAAGTACACATACAGTAGATGGTCTTACTGATGAAGGGTGTCGAAATTTATCCATGCTTGCCAACCACTTGCAAACCGGCATAAATGCATAGACCCATTATCTATATTAATAAAGAACGACTTAAAGAGAATTAAAAAACATAAGAGAAATATCGAAGGTAATATTATGTCATTTAGAAATACCAAACTTTTGTAAATACGGAGGATTACGAAAACGTCGAAAATGCTCTTTATAGAGTTTAACTGGCTGTGTATTTGGAATACACCCACATCCCCGGCCCTTGAACGTCCGCCTTACCTAGCGCATAAACTCAGTTTTTGCGAATTCTTCGCCTTGGATGAAATATACGCGTATACCAAATCATTTGGGTTTTCTTCTTAAATTAGAATAACTCGGTGTTGACCATTGACACACTACACACTACCTCTTGGAAAGTACAGTAGATGTGCTAACTCACGAAATGTTAACCGGAATTCTGAAATGCGTTTTCGACTCGAAAAGATTACTTAAGCAAGGCTGTAACACCAATTACCGTACAACGTAATTCCAATATATTTCAGTCACTTCAGGATGTCGGCTTCTGAACGAACTTCTTTTCAGCCGCGTGCAAAACTACACTCTGTGAAAATGACAACTTAAGTAGTGTGAATTTTTCTCATTGATTTTCGATTCTCTTATAAATGCAAATGAATGTTAAAGGAACTATGCATAAAAATATTCATTCTTTCAATCCTTGTATAGAAAACTACATCTTCTTTAAAGTTTATGCTGGAAGGGTAGGGCACAGTTTGGTTTTGAAGATCGTTTTCAATTTCCGAATAATTTTGAACCCGACCTGCCGTTACACTTGCACTTACGGTTTCCAAAATACAATCCGTATGCCTTTTTTGGAAGGAAAATCACACATTCCCATGCGCTATTAAGAGAAAACCATATGGAGTTCATTGAATTTAGCAGTGGATCTGAAAAATATTATAAAATTTACAAGCAATATTGGTAAATGCATAGAGAAGATGTTTTACGCAGGGGCATTTCACGGTCTTAAAAAACCTTATAATTGGAAATTTTCTTCAGAAATAAATTATGCCCTAGCTTTCAAACATGTAATTTAAGGAATACGTAGTTTCTATAAAATGAGTGGGCTAATGAATATTTTTATGCGTGCCTCCTATGAAGTGCATTTGAATTTATATGGGCACTGAAAATCAATGAGAAAAAATCACACTACTTAAGTAGTCATTTTTACAGAGTGTAGTTTTGCACGCGGCTGAAAAAAAGTTCGTTCAGAAGCCGACATCCTGAAGTGACTGAAATATCTTGGAATTACGCTGTACGGTAATTAGTATTACAACCCTGCTTAAGTAATCTTTTCGCGTCGAAAACACATTTCAGAATTTCGGTTAACTTATCATGAGTTAGCATATCGGGTATGTGTGTACGGGATGCTTTCCCCTGTAGTGTGATTTACTTTACCCGTGTGTGGTCAGAACGGCTGACTTATTAGAATTACCAGCAGATTATGCAAGCTGCCATTTAAGTTGTGATTGGATACACTTTAAGAAAGCAGCATCTGTGGTTTTCCTGCTTAATGTGTTCACGTACATTCATCCGTGAAAAACGTTATTATACACGATGCACGGCATACCTCTTGCTGCGTCACGCCTTTTTAAAAAACTGCTTACTATTTTGGTGTAGGAATCCTCCTGCAGAGACCAGGATCTCATCCTGCGTTCAAATGAAGACTGTTTTGCATTTTTTTAACTCACTATTCCTTTCCTAACTTTGATGCCCTCCCACCTGTAACACGGGTTTAGCAGGGAACGCACCAGATACGAGGTATTACCCCAGTTAGGAAGTCTTTACCTACGGACTAATCTCAGCTTTTATCCCCTTTTATAAATTGCATTAGCTGGTCACTTCCCTCACCGCTCAGTTATTACACTTACGCCTTAGCTTTTGGAAGTTATGACTTTAAAAATTTATGATTCCAAAAAGTCTGGCTTGACTCTCTTCAACGTTCAAGTTCAGATACCATTTTAAGTCCTTCTGGTAGCGATGGGGTGTAGAACCTCCAACAAACTTGAGATAATTTATGGATCATGTCATATGGTGAATGGTGGTAGAGGGGGCTTTATGGATGGGGCAACACACGGGACGGAGAGCCAGAAGACACGGCAAATAGGTAAATTTCTGCCGGAAGTCTTATCGTACGTTGTCCCTTGGCAAAGAAAAACGGCGCGGTATTAAAAAAATGAACAAAATACGATTTTCAAAAATAACGGACTTTGAATAAAGCGCAGCTGATAAGTTTTTATTTAGTCAGGGATGGAAGGAAAGTTTAAACAATGGGGACGGTGAATAATAAATGGCTTACAGTCACACTGAATTTTAGGGTGTATTTTGTACTCGCCATCTACTTGTGGGTCCTAGACCTTATTGTTACTGTCATCCTTTCCTCGTTGTGATGAACGTCGAAATGTCAATTTTTCAGTTGTTCTCTTTTATATTAAGCGGAAATCCCATGCTGTAGTAGATCTTTCTACTTGCGATAGCACTTATTATTCATAGCTTTTGAAAACGAATTCAACCTTCAAGTATTGGCAGTAATTCAGTTTGACAAATAAAATTGAGGATCGCAAATTGTGGTGCACCCACACCCAGGGACGACTAAAAATATGGGGGGAGCTCGGTAGGGTGTTGGAAGAAACGGCTTAACAGAAATAATTGATGTTACTTCCACATTTCTTAAGAAAAATGCTGTTGTCGGAACTTCTTGTCCTAGTTGTCGCTCCGGCTTCTACGATCGCCTATTTATTTCTGTTCCAGCAAGGAACAGTTTTGGCTTTGGCCCAGATCTGCAATACGCCGAGTTTACAGCCCGAGTTTTTCATACATTTAGGACCTTTGGGGGAGAAAGGTGAGCCTGGTGAAGAAGGAGTTAAGGCGGAAGATGGTGAAGATGGCGATGTTGGGGAACGCGGAGAGCAAGGTGCTGACGGCTCGGAGGGGACTCCCGGTTTGGACGGCCCCCGGGGACCACCTGGTGAGAAGGGTCAGTCTGGGGAGAGCGGCGAGCCCGGCTCATTTGGTGAAGATGGTCTCAACGGCAGTCCAGGCGAGGAGGGTGACTATGGTGACCAGGGTCCACGCGGTCCAACTGGACCTGACGGCCTCGACGGAGAACAAGGTCCTCAGGGGCCCAAGGGTCAGAAAGGAGAGGCTGGTCACGCATTGGATGGCGAACAAGGCGAAATTGGAGAGCCTGGCCCATCGGGTGAACCTGGAGAGGAAGGCGAGGAGGGAGAAAAGGGGCCTCAGGGCATGCAGGGAGACAAGGGTGAAAAGGGCCAGCCTGGAAGACTCGAAGGTCCACGTGGGCCTGAAGGCGAACAAGGGGAAATGGGTGAAGAGGGTGATGTTGGTCCTAAAGGAGAAGCCGGTCCGAAAGGAGATATAGGCCCCGATGGACCTCCTGGCGAATTGGGAGCAATGAACTATTCCTCTATTCTTTTTGCTCGACATTTTCAAGCACCTGAAGGTCCCTATACTTGTCCGACCGGAACGCAGTTCCTCTATGACGGCTACAGTTATCTTATGGGGGGCGGAACAGATCACCTTTTCAATATGGACCTCGGTAAGCTCACTGACTACTTGTGTCATTTTTCCTAGGCTCTTTGTGAATTTTTTGTTTAATTATACTCTCACGACTCTATCCCGTACTGTTAGGAACACCCAGCTCCTGCCTGCGCCGTTTCAGCACTCTCCCGATGACACAATGTGAACGCGATGAGATTTGCCATTGGAATGCGCGCCAAGAGCGTTCTTACTGGTTAGCAACCCTAAAACCGAGGTCAGAGGAGCCAATACCAATTGAGGAGCTGGATGGACGAATTGCGCGTTGTGTGGTGTGTGAGGCGCCCACCAACGTTTTTGCCTTCCACAGTCAGACCAACACCCTGACACCCTGCCCTAACACATGGACAGAATTGTGGGCCGGGGTCAGTCTGGTATTGGTGAGTCTACTAGCCTTTCTCCTCCCACGCCGACCCAAAAAACTAAGTAGTATAAACCATTTGAAGAAGGCAAGGCAAGTGCAGGTATCCGTTTCATAAGGATTTTTGATTGGTTGTGGACGACTGTCGTCTGCCATTATATGGACCTTATCCTCCCTTCTGTTTTCGTTTTCGTCTCTTAACTTCGTCGGCGCACTCCAGTGACCCCCCTCTCCATTTAGCCTTCAGACTTTACATCGGCAGGGTAATTATTCGTGTGGGGAGGACGCGGATAAATACTTCTCCCAGTAACGATATCAATTAGCAGAATACTGAATAATTCTTACCGACACCGACGATAAAATTGCTGCAGTTATCGGTCGGATGTGGTCTGGTAGCCCCACTAGAAGTAGGCAAACACCAGTCACCGCTAATACGGGACCGGTGGTAATTGGGTTTGTTGCAGGTGGGGCCGGGGGAACGCACAGGCGACGAGGTCAAGTGGTTGTATTCAAAAGGAAGGCTATTGGGAATGTGCGGCTGCACTTTGAATGGTTGAGAAATAGTTGCGTTAACCACTAGCTCTAACCCCTAACTCTAACCCCTAATCCTAAACCCTGATGCCTAATCCTGGCCTCCAACCCTAATTCCTAACCCTTAACCTCAACCCCAACAGAATTGTATCCTTCAGGAGGGGCTGCCAAACCACATCTAACCTATTTACCTGTGCCAACTCTGCCTGAGAAGAATTCTGCTTCGTAAAGCACGCATTATCCTGCAAGACAATGGAAGTTGCGATAGTATATACTGGGTTGCAGGCTACCGTACTAGCAGCACAGGTAATAGTTAAAGGTTCAGACACGTACTTCGCCGATACTCTGTCACTGCGTGACGGGGCTGCAAAGGGGTTCGGCTCATCAGTGGGTCTCCCAGCGTTCCCGTATGCCAAAGTACTATTATTATTCACCGGATACAATATAGCATCCCGTCAATAGGTGGTAGCCATAAAACACTACCTTTATCCACCTTGCTGGAATCATGATCCTACTTTACTTGCAGCTTTGTATCGATGCAACGCCTCGCATTTAATGATGACAGAGTCTGTTTATTAACTAAGAGTTTGTTATTCTGGCTTCAGTTGAGGAGGATGTAGCAGTCAGGTCTCTACCGAGGCGGTTTGTCAGCCCGATCTGCCACAGATACTCCGTTGACTGTCCTTTTTTTCATACCCCAAGCTTATCCCTAATCTTATCAACATCAGGAGTTTCGCACAGGAGCCGCAGTTTCACTCGGATTCCCTGTGTCCTCTCCGCCACCCCAGATCTAGATGTGCAGTGTCGTCTGCGCGAGTTTGCTGTGAAATTCTAACAACTAAATCTCTACGAACCCTGTGCATGCCAGATAACCTGAAATCACCGGTGCTCCCTCCTAGTCCTGAAAGCCCCAGGGCGTTCAATTGCTTAATTTAGGTAAATGGACACACTAAATTGAAAGACGATAAGGCGAAAGCGGCGCTCTTTTGAACAGAATTATTCGTTTGTGAAGTTCAGCGTTATCCTGCCTGACTTTGTCTTTGCTGAAAGGCCAAGTTCTCCGACACTGGTCTCGTCAATCAAATGGTTGATGAACAATCTTCTGATGCTGCCTGGCCAGTTGCAAGTCTAGGTTGTGATTGCCTCTTACCACTTACTTTCTTTACGTTAGCACACTTCCGGCGGATTCGGCGGTGGCCAGGGTCTCTCCTCACCAGGAAGCTGTATGGAACAGTTCCACTATTCTCCCGTCCTTGAGTGCAATAACAACGCGGGCACCTGCCACTACTGGAATGACGCCAAGGTTTACTACTTACGTGCCATACCGCCTGGCAATGACACCCAGTTTGTCAAACCTGTTGGTCAAATGCTAAAGGCCGCCGAGGGACCTGTGGTGGATAGTTTGAGCAAATGTCGTGTCTGTATGAAGACCCCGGTGTAACTCGACCACAAGATCCCAGCGGAGAGACCTCGAAACTACAGCGTTATCTGTTCCCTTGACCTTTGCAGTCCAGCCCCTATTTTACTGCTGTTTCCGCTTCTTTTGATCAAACTGACACAATTCTGTTAGTTTATTTTGCATTAGCAAGTGAGAGGGTGATAACAGTCCCTCTCCCAATGTACTTCTTGTCGTGTGTGTGTGTACTGTCCTCTGTTTAGTGGCTATTCAAATACAACTTACAAACCTGGCTATTTGATTTTCGTTGCCTGTGTTTGCTTTGCTTTCTGTCACCAAAATCTGGTCGTAATTTTCATGCCCTTTCAGAGGATATTTTGCGAAAGTTTCCTTACTGCAAAATTACATTTAAAATTAGTCAAGGTAGCCCAATGTGGCGTTTACTGCAACACGCTCCCATCAGGTTAGATTTGCACTCGTCCACAGTAGAGCTCATCGGCCTCTGCTGAAAACGGTAGGGGTGCTTTAAAATATTCGCAGTGCGGTGACGGTTTTGGCTTACCTGTATCGATTATTTATGGGCATTCTACACGAAGACTTCCGTGGTTCGACTGCGGTAACGCTAGGAGAGCACTGTTGAACTGACAACTAGACTAACTCCAGAGACTTCATCTTTTGTATAGGAATGGCATCCAAAACACTGGTAGCAAAAAAGGTATTTTCCCTATGACAGCAAAACTCACTTTACAATAGGCTGTTTTTGACTGGTTTTTTGTTTCTTGAAAGTTTGCAGCCAATGTAAGCGCGTGTGTGTGTGCGGAATGCTTGCCTTGGTTTTTTTCACTTCCCCGCCTTTCTACTTCATCCTCGATGTTTTAGCTTCAGGAGTACTAAACTCGGATGCTGGCTGGACGTTTACGAGGTACGGCCTGGCCAGCAGGCCGCGTCTCAGCGTCCGTCCTATGGTAAGATCTTTTAAAGGGAAACCTAACTGCACTTCCCCACGTAAAGGTGTATAACCTATTTGGGCTTGCTGAGCGTTATAATACAAAGTTTGGTACTTCCATCCGCAAACGGGGTAAGCTTGCCTTCATCTATTTTGATCCTCTTTCTCCCGCACGTTATAGCAATTTGCTGGTAGTATAGACTGTTCCACGGACTGCTACTTTGACAGATGCAGATGCGTCGCTCAACAAGGTCCAATGGTAAGTGTGACACCTATTTCTCAACAAAAATCAACTTATCTAGGGTCCCCCTGGACCTCGTGGGCCAGCCGGTCCTCAGGGTCCTAAAGGTTACCCTGGTGAGTTGGGGCCCTTTGGTCCCAAAGGCGTGCGTGGAGAACCTGGAGATGACGGTCTTGAAGGCCCTCCCGGAGAGCGGGTAAGACGCTGTCTTCTACTAGTTCAACTTAAGCCTTTCCAGCCGTTTAATTGGTTTTCTGGGTTTGTGCTACCTCAGTTTACGTTTTCTTATATTCTGCTCTGAAGGCCTGGTTCGTATCCGGGGGGATTTTACTTTACTTTTGATACTAAGCGATTGCTTGGCTGCGTGCATGCCACCAGGATATAATGAACATCTCCCACTTCGTTTCTTCGAAAATATTTTACCAGTCCCTTTTGGTCATTTTTAGGGACCTCCCGGTGACTTCGGACCGCCAGGCAAGCATGGTGATTACGTAGGTTTAATTATTTAAAAATCTTAATAAAACACGCAAATGTAGGGCGAACCAGGCGAGACGGGCGACCCAGGAGATGCAGGATTGCCTGGCTGTGACGGCGCTCCGGTATGTATTCTTCAGCCCTTCTCGATAAATGTATTATGTCAACATTTACTTACTGTCCCTATGTCTCTATTGTCATTGTAAATAATAACAGTCAAGGGTTGGGTGCATACGCCCATTCTGCTCTAGAAAAGGCTTTTAGTGGCGGTTTTATGCAGTACCAAAGAGTGTGTGTTCTTGTTTACCATCCGTGCTGAAGCTAGCACTGGCTAACTTTTGACTTATAATGTTTAAATGACTCGGCGAATGATCTGTTCAGCTTCGACAGTATTTAATACGTTATAATTTAAGTGGACTCATGCCAACTTCGTGCAGTGTAACACTGCTTGCTATCCTTAAGGGTGACGTCGGGCTCCCGGGAGCGCCCGGCCGACCAGGAATGGACGGTCCCAAAGGTCTCCCTGGCGATGCTGGAGAGCGTGGCGACCCCGGAGACTACGGTGTTGGCGAACCAGGCTATGCAGTAAGTTTCCGATTTATTCCTCCCCAATCATGAAAATCATACCAACAAGCATGCAAAAGTCAGTAATCTTTTAATGAAAATTTCGGCCAATGCGGTTGTGTATTTATGAAGTATTCCCTAAGTCTCAATCAGAAAATATTTCCTGAGCGGAACTAATATCATACGGATGTTATGCGGTCCAGCTAACCATCTGCCTGAATGTTAGACCGGACGTAATATTCCAAAGCCGAACCCTGTCAAAAAGTGTGAATATGACTAGCTATGAAGGTCAACCGACATTCACCAAGCTTTTTCATAATTCCCTTATCACAACAGATAAACACTCGTGCTCTTGCATATGCTGCTAACGGTGGTATGGCTTGCTCGTCTCTTTTGTGACAGACCATTTCAAAATTCAGGGTTTTTTATCTCAAACCCATTTTCCACTTTCCTAGGGTGAGAAAGGTGACCGCGGTGAAGTGGGACTCGAGGTTTGTCTGATTTTTTCATTGGTATTCATTAGCATAATTTAATTTGAATTAAACTGAAATAAACGCTCATTTCTCTGCTAAACCCCAGGGCGAGAAAGGCTACCCCGGACTTCAAGGACCTCCTGGCCCGATGGGTGACATAGGTGATCGGGTATGCACTTATCTCTTTTTGATTTCTATTCTCATGTACGATTTTATCCGCTTATTCGTGAAGACGGAGGTCATAAAATAACAAAATAACACAGTAAAATTGAGTCGGTTTAACTATCTAATGGTCTTAAATGTCCATAAAATGCCAAGTAATATATGTCGTTCCATAATCTCTATTTGGTCTTACTGAGTTTTCGCTATGCTCTGCTAGTGTTCCGAAAACCAAACAGCTATTTCAACTGGGGGTCAGGAACGGCCCGCAATTAAAATGTCCTTTCACCAGTACATACTTAAATCACCCTCAAGATATGATATAATTTGAGTGACGCTGATCAAAGGCCCTACTTTGAGCAGTGGGGGAGCAATGGTGCAGTCGCGCTAGGTTGTTCAAGTGCCCGACAAGGTGGATCTCTCTTAGCGACGGCTGTATGCCTAACTCATCCATTTGTCAGATTGCTATAGGTGCGCTATCGCATGAACTGTTGACCGGAATTCTGACATACACCTTCGATCCGAAGAGATTACTTACATAGGGTTGCAGTAATAATTATCATGCAACGTCATACTAAAATATACCAGTCACGACAGGATGCCGGCTTTTGAATGAGCCTCCTTTCAGCCGTCTGCAAAAACTGCACTCCGTAAAAATGACTACTTATGCAGCATAAGTTTTTCCTTTTGATTTTCGATGCCCCTATATTTTATGGAAAATGTGCACAAAAATATTCCCTTTGTACTCATTTAGGTGCAAATTACGTCTCCTTTAAGTTTTGTACTCAAAGAAATTGAGTATCTTTTGGTTTTGAGGAGGTTTTTTTAATCATGAGATTTTTAAGACCGTTAAATGTCCATTTATACAGTATCGCATCAGCAAATTCAACAATGCTATTTATAAAGTATACAACCTGATCCACATCTATTGCACAATTTTGGGCGTGCTATATGACCTCTGCCTAATGAGATAGAAAAACATGATATTCCTATGACGGAATTTGCGCAGCATTTAGTTTGGAAACCCTCCATGCAAGTGTAACGGCAAGTGGAGCAAAAAATTATTGTGCAATCAAAAATTCTTGGAAAAGCGAAAGATGTTCTCACTCTTTGAACAAAATCTGAAAAGAAGACATTTCATGCTACCAAATTAGCGCAAGAACGAATATTCTTGTGCATGTTTTCTATAAAATATAATTAAGTTTATGAAGGCATCGAAAATCAATGGCAAAAATGTATACTGCTTAAGTGGTCACTTTTACGGAGGGTAGTTTTTGCGGACGGCTGAAAGGAGACTCATTCAAAAGCCGGCATCCTGTTGGCTGCATGATAAACAATTTAACAATCCTACTTAAATAATCTCTTCGAGTTGAAAACATTTTTCAGGATTTCGGTTAACATTCTATGAGGTAGCACATCTACGGTACCTTCCACAAAAACAGCTGCATGCCTCATTTCATGACTACGCTCACATGAAACCATCTTAAATCCTCGCTGTTTTACATATACCCTAAAATGACTTCTATATATTTAAATTTTAGGGGCTTCCTGGACAAATAGGTCTTCCAGGTCCTCCTGGTGACCCCGGAGATTCGATCGTTGACCACGTCCCCGTAAAGGGCGAACGTGGTATTACCGGCGAGCCTGGCGAACCTGGCCAAAACTGTACAGCATCCACCCTCTATCCGCCCCCGATTGACACCTCAGGACCGCCCGGTGATCGGGTGAGCAATCATACTTTTGAGGATGGAAGCCGGCTAACCCCTTTTGCTTGCTCAACTCTCCTTTTTTTCTTTGAACAGGGCGAACGTGGTCAAAAGGGCTACCAGGGTCTGAAGGGCGATGAGGGAGAGCGCGTAAGTAAACACAAACCTTTTAACTAGTTTGTGCATAGTCACTAGAGGAACATCTCACATTTGCTTTTTGTTTGTATAACATCAGGGCATTGACGGTCCGATGGGAGAACGGGGTCCCAAGGGAAAACCCGGCATGCCCGGACCAGCAGTACGTTTTGTATCATAATTGGCGCAAATTTTCCTCGCTGTTTTTATATGATATGACCTTTATTGTTAATCGAAGAAGACTTTCTTTTTAGATCATAGTCACAAATATTAAAGGAACCTCGAAATCTAGATCCGACACTTAGAGAAGTTGCAGCCCACTTTAACAGTTCCTGTGCATTTATTTTCTTGGATAAAATGATTACTATTCAGTAGATCGGATTTGACACTCCGATCTGTACTAGAAGATCGCCCAAATAACACAAAATCCACCAACAGAGACCGTATATTCCAGCCATGAACTACTTGGTCCCTTGGCGGCGGCTACGCCTGTTCAATATTTTCTTAATAAGCCACTGAGAAATAATTCCCTTCTAAAGTGTTAGTTAGCCCTGTGGATTACTGTCCCCTCTTGTGGCTATTATGCACAAACTGTAGACAGATTTCTTCGAAGTTTCTTGAAATGTTAACACGTAAACCTGGCATTATCCCTCAACGTAGCATGTAAAATAACTTCAGTGACAGAATTCGCCCTAAAATTGGTAACTTTAAACCAGGAATACAAATAATGCCTAGCCAGAGGCACGACAGAGGAGGAGGTGATTTATCAAAGTTGTTATTTTGTGTATCATTTTGCTTGCATTCCTCACCTCGTATGCTACAATACGCCCTGACGACTATACACCCGGCTTCGATCGCATTTTTGACCTTGTCACATTCCGCCTCATATGTTTTAGGGCCCCAAAGGTGAGAAAGGACGTCAAGGACAACCAGGCACAAAGGTAGGTTTTGGGCGTTCTATGCCTACTAGAGGTCCGGACGGGGGAGGTTCCCCTGGTCCAGTTTGAAGTCGAACTCGTCAAAATTCCCTTGTCCCCTAACCCTGGTGTTCTGGACTGCAGGGTGCACGTGGACGTGACGGCCTCATAGGTCTTCAAGGACCTCCCGGACCAAAAGGTTACCCTGGCGAACCCGGCGAGGATGGTCTGCGTGGCATGCCTGGAGAACCCGGCGAGCCTGGCGTAAGTGACTCACGACGCATAAAGTAAAATTCTAGCAGGTTCATAGCCCTTAGTTGCAGAGCTGGGACAGTTTTTCATCTGCTTGTCGAGTGCTGACTTGACCCTGCGCAGAACGAGCTTTGAGGTCTAGAGTCTTGCCAATTGTAACAGCGCGCAACTCCGGACTATTGAGAAGAATAAAATCAACGTAATTTGTCATGTGGGAGTTTTTGGAAGACTTCATGGAACTGTTCACATGCTGCCCAAATGTGACTCGCAATCTTGGACTGATACCTTTTCTCTTAATAAAATAGTTACAATATCCTTGGGTTTTCCTTCGTCCATACATTAAGACTTTCCACGTTGTGCTTATTCCGAGCGACTGTTTTCCAGATCTCACTTTTTGCATAAAAGCCAGTTCATTGCAATAGGTTGGGCGGGTAGCTTGACCCAAATGTGATTAAACTCGCGTAGTCCGGCAGGGCCTCTTGGCTCAAGTGGTTAGAGCGTTGGCTGTACTAAATCCTTCCCCTTACTAGCGTGGGTTCGAATCCCACTGAGGCGCCGGGTTTTTCATAGTTGGGTCAATATGAATAAATACGAACTGTCAAAGCTGGAGCCTGCTTAAGTAACTTACGTATAAAGAAACATGTTCAGAACTTCACATCCTGATTTGTGTGATTCTGTTGGCACCATTTTGCACTCTCTCTCTCTCTTCTTTCTCTCACTGTCATTACTTGCTTCCTAACAGGGGGACAGTACTTGTACGGGAATCCTTGAAGGTAGACAAGGGGAACGTGGCCCACCTGGAGAGCCAGGATCCCGTGGTCCCACTGGTCCTGAAGGTCTCCCCGGGTCTCCAGGTCCGAAAGGTTACAGCGGTCCCCCAGGCCCAGTAGGCGACACTGGGCCGGACTGTCCGATTGGACCAAGTGGCGTAAAGGGCGAAATGGGAGATCACGGTAATTGTCAGAGTTTTTAACTACTTCATCCTGCTTTAAATTAGTGAGATTTCAGTAGCATTTCTGGGGAAAAAGTCACATTTAACTGGACAGTGGATTGCTCGAATAGAGTTCCCAGCTAATTTTAAAGTAGGTACTTCATTTTAAGCTCCATCGTAATGTCGGGACGAGTGAGTTCCGTACTACGGCCGATGCCCGCCCCTCGACTATTGTCAATATATCCGATCGCAACTGATAGGACAGCGAATCCGTAGCTCAGTGGTGAGGACGTTAGACTTCTAACCAACAGGTCGCGAGTTCGAGTTGGGGGGGGTTGCATACCTCCGGGTTATGTATGGTTAACTGATGACGGCCAACAAGTCAGAAGTGACCATTCCAGTTTCCCTTGTCTTGGTCGGTAATGCTATTTTATTGGTAGCATTTTTTTTCCTAGTGTAAGGATTCGTACAGTCTCACCGAATGTTCAATCTGTGTTTGCACTCAGCCTTCTTTCAATCATTCTTGGTACTCTGACTTTGGGGTGATATTTTTAAGTGTCCATAACTCGTCACTCAAACCCCCTTCAGGATTTCCTGGCGTCGATGGCCCAAAGGGATTTCCTGGTCCTGACGGTGAAGATGGTCTGCAGGGTGATTCTGGAGATCCAGGCATTGGACTACGTGGCCCACCAGGAGAACCCGGAGAAGTCGGCCTTCCTGGCCCCAAAGGTTTGCCTTTTTTCCTGCTGGATCACAAACGTCGGCAGACACTCTATAAAAACTTCGTTTTCTTCTTTATGGAATTTTAAATGACTGCCCTGTCTTTTGAATTCCAACACCGTGAAACAAGTCTGAGTATTAATTAGCAGTTTGATAATAAGCCAGTCGCACACCAACTTAGCAGCTAATGTTAGTCTATTAGGCTCACAGAGTCCTGAATTTGGACCTAGTGCTCTGCCGAGTACTCTGACTTGCCGAATTCTAGCTAGATATCTTACCAACGCTTGTTTTCAGATAGGACGAGCAAATGAAACGAACAAGAAGTCCACACGTTGGGTCTTAGTTTACCGCCAATTTGCGCATGCTGAGCATATCACTCAAATCGATGTGCTTAAATGAACTTACACTGTCGGTGCTAAGGTCTTAAACCTGTTAGCTCGGATTTTTATATTTTTGACATGAATCTAAAAGACTGCATCATCTGTGTGTGTCACCTGAACTTATAAATAGCCTGGTTTTTGATCTGAATTACAAAGTACAGTGCTTTTTAGGTCCACGCGGGGCGAAGGGTATCAAGGGTGTTCGAGGACCGCCTGGAAATAAGGGAACCGGAAGGCCAGGACCCCCCGGGGACCCTGGAGAGAAAGGTCTGCCCGGTCTTGATGGGAAACCTGGAAAACCGGGTCCCAAGGGAGAGCAAGGTTTGTTTATTTATACCGTTTCTTAAGGAACTAACGTCCCCTTAATGCATGCCTATCTCCACCATAAGCTTCTTGGTTTTACTACAGGAACAGCATTCTTCCCATTCGAGGGCGATATT
>CACRXP010000539.1:108741-121259 GCA_902702965.1 Spirometra erinaceieuropaei | reverse complement strand
TTCCCGGTGAACCGTGCAATGTCTGTAGACCAGGTGCTCCAGGCCAGAAGGGACAAAAGGGGGAATCCGGTGTGCCCGGACAGCCAGGTCCTAGAGGGCGCGACGGACCACCAGGAGAACGGGGTGAGCCGGGACCAGACGGGAACCGTGGTCCTGAGGGGCCTCGAGGTCTTGAGGTAACTGTTATTCCTCTCTTTACCCTCCTAAACTCCGCTTTTTGTGGTATTTCCAGTTTCACGCTTTTTTCTGTTTTCCTTCCTCTAGGGAGACCCCGGCGAGAGAGGATTTATGGGTCCGAAGGGCTTTAAGGGAGTTGCTGGCGAATCGAGGACTGAGTTTGTTGATGTGTTGAAGGGACCAAAAGGCTACCCTGGACTTGCTGGACCGGAGGGCCCGAAGGGCTTTGCAGGTCTACCCGGCGATCCTGGCCCGAAAGGGGAACGGGGACCCGATGGACCAGAGGTACTTTGCTTTCAAACTTACTCCGTCGTCCAAGCTGTTCTTCACTCATATGCATTCGCAGCATAAAATTGAGCAAAATTCACAAACACTAGTCTTCTCCCAGCGAGTTTGATTTGTGCGTATGTCAGTCGCTTAGTGCTCTTTTTCCTCGTCCCCAGAAGTATGGGATGTGAAATGCAGTCATACTCCACTGCTCAATTCCACTGACTAATATCTCAGCAATGAGGCTTGGTTCTACTTTACACTTTTCTACAGGGTATGATGGGTGATCCTGGTCCAGCCGGCCAGAAGGGCCCCAAAGGCCTGCGGGGTGAGAAAGGTTACAGGGGGCGGTCTGCCGAGCTGACCTTCGGTTTGAAGGGTGAAAAGGGTCTGCCAGGTCAACCCGGCCTGCCTGGTCTGCCCGGTGACAGGGGCGACCCCGGAAACTGCACTATTCTCATCAATCGTGCCGAGAATATGACAGGTAAATAGTTGAAGTTCATTGTATGTCAAAGTATAAATGAGTGTGTTCCCCCAGCCTAAATGATCCACGCAGATTTCAGCAGGTAGCAGATATGAGCGTAGGATACTTCCGCTCCATAGAAATCTTCTTATAAACCTTCAATCCTTTTTTTATTATTTTGTGTTTGCCCTATGCTTCAGACTCTTTTTAGTGTAAATCATTATTAACTGAAAGAATTGTCGGGATTGCTGTACGTTTATTGTGAATTCGTTGTCGGGGCTGTCGTGCATGGACTTGTCCCGGCTAAATGCGAGTGCTTAGTACCTGTAATGAAGGTGACAAGCTAACGCATGTAGTAAGCTATCTAGCATCTGAGGTCCAGAACTTCTGCAACTCACAACAGTTTTGTAGCTCGCCCCTCCTATCCACGTGAACTGAAGTCAAACCTATGAGGAATGACTGCCATGTTGGCAGGCAGTTTGCGGTTATTGATCACTGCGTTTCGCCAGGAACCGATGCTCGTTTATTTGCAGTCTATTTGATCTTAGCAATTGGAAGAACAGTCCTCATATTCAGTGCGATAATCAAAAACTGTCCAGTCGTTTCGGCTCAGATGGTTTCCCATTCGCCCTGAACTTATTATGGTCCCTTGCCATTGCGAATTAGTATGGTTTGCATTGCATAAAAGATGCCCAATCTGACGTTGCCTGTGGTTTCTAGTATCCTTTCGCAACGGCGTTTTGACAAGACTCTTCATGCAAATGCTGAACATTAGATATTTTCCGAGTGGTCAGATGAAAAGACAGTTTTACAACTCCTCGAAATTAGAAATAGAGTTTTCAGGTCTAAAATTCAATCTGTAATATGTCTCCAGCAGTAATAGAAAGTCTGTTAGATGTCGTTTTTAGGTCCATTCATTAAATTCTTGCAGATATTTCATTTAAATATCATCCACCCCATCAGAATGACAACATACTGTTAAAAAACCCCAGATCATGCTTCACCTGGGTTTTTGCTCATCTATGGCTCCTCCAGCGCTTTTCATGGGCTTTCTGGTGTATACTCCGAGTATACACACTGCCGACCGACAGTCAGCAGCAATTGACTATTACTTGCCCTACTCCCAGAACCGGTATTAGATGAAAATCCAGGCTTTGTGTCAATGCATGAGGGATCTCTAGGGATTTATACTCATTGGTAGACCTGTTAGCCGTCCTCGTTTCTGGTGGTAGTTCAGACTTGAAAGGGAAGCTTATGATTTCACTTGAAATAAGTGCCTGAAACTGAAGGCGGGTCTTTCGCACACTATTTTTTTCAGTTTTGATCCTGATATTTGTATTGACAGTTAACTTCGACCAACTTCAGCGACTTCGCTCATACCTGAGTATCTGTAATAGCAGCTGCATCCTGCGATGGCATAAGGTGGACCCAACGCACACAGTGAAACTGTTTAGCGTGCACGAATAGGGGTACTACATCGCCCAATCTTGAATCGTCCGCAGTGTGGAAAACTCATAAGAATCTCAAGGCATTTTTGAGTGCTAAACGTTTTTTTCAAGTTAAGGACATTATGAGCAGAAAAGGCACCGACGTATTATCAAAATGGTAACTCCTTTTTGAATTCTACCTCGGTATTTTTTACGACCTAATGCTCTGAAGATATCTCTTCTGTTCGCCTTCAGTGGAACGAGGTGACATGGGGCCAAAGGGTGATCGTGGTGAACGAGGTGGCCCTGGGGAACAAGGGAAGCAGGGAATCCAAGGACCCCCGGGAAGTGACGGAGCGCGCGGAGCAAAAGGCAAACCTGGCGACCCCGGTCCCAAGGGGCCAAAGGGTCTTCCGGGCCCCACGGGTACGACAATTTTACTTTAATCACGGTGCAAGTGCCTATCAACTACCTGCTCTGGAGTCTTAAATGCATTTTTTAATTGGCCGGTACTGTCTACTTCGCCATAAACCCTTTATAAAGTAAAATATTTGTCCTACTGGCAGTGCCGGGTGAATAAGGATGCGATAATCGATCTGAGGCTAACTGTCTAGCCTGTACAGTCGCGACAAATGGCTGAAAGAAGAGAATGAGAAGCATATTTTCATTACCTTTGTGAATCTGACAAAGGTCTTTGACTCAGTGAACTGCGATGGACTCTGGAGAATTATGTTGAAATTCGGATGTCCGGGGTGATTCACACAAATGAAAAGGCAACCACACGATGGAATGATTGTACGTGTCAGGGATAAGACAGCAGTCTAGGAAGCATTCGCGGGGACAAGTCTTGCGAAACAGGATTCGGCACTCGTTAACATCCTCTGATGGGAGCCTTTTGTCAGGAGTCGCCGTAAATCAACAACTACCGAGTCGACGACAGACAACCACTCAGCATCCGACCCGCACAGACAGCTACGGCCGTTTACAGGGCCACCGCCCACGACCTTTGTTCACGGATGACTGGGTGTTAAGTGCCGCGACTTAAGTAGACATACTCCGAAATGTGAAACACTTTGCGTCTGGCTACTCTTATTGTGGACTGACCACTCACACAAATAAGGTGGTGGTCATGCACCAACCTGCGTCAAATAATGACTATAACGAACCCTGGGTAAATTTCGGTGGAACTTGTTCAAAGCCAATGCACGAATTCGCGTTCCTTTGATGCATAATTTCAAAAATCATCAAGATCGGCCACTAGATGGCAAGTCGGATGTCCAAACTTAGGCGCATCCACGACCGGCTGCGGCACCACGTCTGCGACAGCTACAACATCCTCCCCAACACAAAACTATGGATTTTCAGAATTTTTTTCTTGCACCGCTCCTGCGTATGAAAAACATCTGGACGGTTTACGAAAGTCGAGCAAGAAAACAACTGCTTTAACTTCAGCGGCAGGGAGGGATCGCAGACATAGGGAACGTTGGATAAACCGGCTTTTTCAGCAACTGCGCCATGTTGGGGTAGATGCAGTTACAATAGAACGGTTACGTCGTGAAAATGAATGACAAGCGCATGCCTAGGCGATTGTTCTACGGCGACCTCATGATGGGTACTTGTAGACAGGCCAAACGAAGGCGTTATTATAAGAGCATATTGAAGACTTCACTCAAGCACTCACAAATCAATTCAGGGACATAGGAGAACCTCACCCGAAATCAGCAAAGGTGGCCCACTGCTGTAAGATAAGGACCAATAATCTAAGAAGCCATCACAATGCAGAAGCCAAATAGCGGAGAGAGACGCAGAAGTCTAGAATACTACGGACCAACGCTACGAACACCAAAAATCAACAAACTTATCCATATTTCCAACAGATATTTAAACATGGATCAGTTTCGTCTGGCGTCTTCAGACTCCACGCAGTGTTAGCATGGCCAACTCGTACCCCACCTCACAAAACACCACCACAGCTAGAATCCCCACTGAACAGGCTCAAGGGCTGGTCAAAGCGCTGGCTTATGCTCTTCAATGTAAGTAAGTGCAATTTTCTTCAACTCAGCAGCTGCAGCGCCTCCAGCCCCAGGACATACTTTCTTCCTGGTACACCACCGCACCAAGTTGACAGTCAGAAGCACTTGAGTATTTGGATTACATTTTCACTCAAACCAACAATGAACGGTGCGAAGGCGAACAAGTCGGCCATGTCTACATTGCAACTTACCAGGCGAGCCTTTATAGGCTTTGACAAAGACAGTTTTTCCAAAATATTTGGCATTTCCGTGCGACGACATCTAGAATACGTCATACAGTCATGGAGACCTTGGACTGTCAATGACTGTTCCGTCTTGGAGAAGGTCCAGAGGTCTAGCAGCACTGTCCTATGAAAACAGACTGTCGACTCTTAACCTGTTTTCCCTATCCTACAGGCGACTACGCGGTGATCTTACGCTAACCTTCCCCATCATGAATGTCCTGAGCTGTTGTTTTGTTCTCATTGGTTTTTTTCAATCAAGATTACACGCCTACTTTGTGCGGTCATCCCCTAAAACTACGCTCAGGTAAAGCAATTGTCCATGGACGAAAGTTGTTTTCAGTGATAGAGTTTTTCTAGTGTGGGAGGCCCTGCTTACTGATGTCGTACCCTCCTCCTGTGTGGATTCATCTACATAAGTGTAGACTCGACGCTTATAATGCTTCCCAATTACCAGCCACACATGCACTCACATAATCAGTCACCCAAATTACAATGAATGAGTAGTCATTCATGTTTACCACTTTTCTACTAATAAACAGCTGCCTGGCACTTCACCTATACTGCTTTCGGAATCAACCTTGGCAGAGGTGACTGAGGTTTTTCAATTGACATTGGAGGTTGTCTATGTCGCTGCATTGTGTGGGATTTTGTCAAGAGTTGCCGAGTTTGCCGGGTGTGTTGAGGAGGATGGCTGACTGTTTTAGATATCAGCGATGCAAACTAGTTGTCCATTTCGATGGTCCGTAAGATGGTGCTGTCGGGTACAAGAAGTGGTTTGTCTCTGTCATACAGGTACCGTTGGCGTTTATTGGAGGTTCAGCGTGCCTCCGCCTGACGTATGCTGATGTGCAGGCACCGACAACAGGAAGCTGACTGGCCTTTAGAGGTTCTGTGTGATGCTACTACGAGCACTTAGTTTCCATTCGTTCTATACAGACTATACTACTTCGTTTGCCCCCGTTTATTTCCTTCTATTCGGAACCTAACTTCCACTCATGACTTAAGCTGCTGCAGTGGACCCATTGGTGTGCCCTTCCTCTGCTCATAGTTTTTATCGTCAAATATTACGCGTACTTTAAATGCAAACCTGGGAACTTGAAAGATATGGGCGTATCAGAGACAGTTCTTCGTCTCATTGTATTTTCTTTGTGGAAGTAATTCCATTGTCTTCACCATCAGAACCTGGACAATTTTAGTTAAGAGGAATGTGAAATCAAAGACTGTTTAACTACACTTATTTGTACTTTGCACGTCTTTGATCATGTCCGACCTAGTCGGTCTCGATTATGTCTTGAACCGTGTCTCTCCATCCGTGACGATCTGCGGCAGCGGATCTGGAGAGCTCGGTCCGTTCTTTCCTTCAGCGACGGAGATCAAATACCAAAGATCCAAAAGTCAGCTCTATGTTTTGACGGACTGCGTTTAGGCCTGAAGGGGATGTCGACGCTGGTTATTGGGCAGTAGACTGATCTCATGGAGCGGACGGCGAAGAACCTCCCAAAACCACTTCAGACTCCGTTCTTTGATGTCCTGAGACATTCCGGACAGATGCACGGTACATGCGGATCTTCGTGGCGATGGAGATGTCACGTCGGGTCCATACACACTTTCGAAGGACCGAAAACACTGCGAGTAGAATAGATTTGGAATAAGATGTCTTCCCTACCCTGTTCATTCGGTATAAACCTAGCCTTGAGGTGTTTGGAGCTGTAAACCTCTTTAGGTTGACAACTATTATTCCTGAGGGGCTAATTTTCGTGTTCATGGATGCAGCTCGAAAACACTTTGGTCGGTCCAAAGTTTCTGGGTAGACCAACTGCTTTAACGACGTCTGCCGGAGAATTCGCATCATTCAGTTTCCTCGAAATTTGTATTGACGAACTGACTGTGGCATCTGAATCAATGGTACAAAATATAAAACACCAAAGCAGTCATTTTTCCAGTCCTCAGCTCAGGGTGTCTTAAAGTGAAACGATGAGCCAGAAAGGAGTATCCTCATTTTCCATATAATCGTACCAAGACCGTTTCTTTGACTCTTTCCATTGATCGGTCGATTGGCGATACTGCTTCCGAGTCCTCTATTGTCAATTACGTCACGCATATTTCGCATGTCAGCGTTTCTATGGGCTGGATTTTGCATTAAACAAAGGACCGATTAACCTCCAGTGGGTTCTTTGCCTTCTGAGGACAGTTTTTCATGGACAATACGATGGCGGAAAGCCCCCTACTCGCGGGCATAATACATAGACCTTTTTCGGTCTGCACATATTTTGTTCCTGTACGTCCACCATCTTTGCCTGTTGTTGCCACCAATAATGAATTTGGGGATTCAGTTTAATCACTATGCAAGTAAAATTCTTGTCCCCGTGATCATCTCTTGCGAGAAATGAAATTTTAACCGAACTATTTACCTGCTGTGTAACCTTCACAAATCAAGTGCCTGGATTTCCAAGTGCTAACAGTACCTCGTTACTCTACCGAACCGAATCTTTTCAGGTGACGAGGGTGAACGCGGAGAACTTGGACCCCAAGGTCGAAAAGGAGCCGCCGGACCCCCAGGCGATACGGGTCCACGCGGCCCCCCTGGCGAAATGGGCAATAAAGGTAAGTACTACCTGCATTCGAAGTTAACACTTCTGACTAAGGGATCGTATCATTGAATTTAAATTGAAGTTCTTGCAAAATGTCGACAAGTTGGCATGGACTTTTGGTTTGTTTTTTACTTATGTTCGAAATATGTTATGTATTTGCATTAACACATAGCGTAGGAAAAGAGAACTCCAAGTTATTTATTTTGCACTCTCCTGGCAAATACCCACCAACGGTAAGGTACTCATCCGGTTACCGTTAAGATCAAAAACCGCAATCTCTTTGAATTTGTGTCACTGGTTCTTCCGCATTATTGAAATGAATGCTTTGTTGAACACGACTTTCTTACCGATGCCCGAGGTTTTTTCGGCTATCAGTAATTTAGTGTTTTTCCAATCTTCCAGGCCCTAAGGGCATTAGAGGTCCCCCTGGCCGCCCTGGAAGCGGTATTAAAGGAGCAGAAGGTCCCCCAGGCTTCGATGGACCCAAAGGCGAAAGAGGTGAACCTGGTCCCGATGGCGTCAAAGGTGATCGTGGAGCTCCAGGTAGGCAAACGTTAATCTTTCTTCCACGCTACTTCTCCACTCATGCCAGATAAATTATGAAAGCCTGTTTTCACTCGATTCGTAGTATCTAACTCCGTGGTCTCCTGATAGGGGACGGAGCACTCGACTGTACTCTGTTGTTTTTTAAATCCCAGGTGAACCCGGAGAACCTGGACTCCCCGGATTGCCCGGAGAGCCAGGACCAAAAGGTCAACCAGGTGAGCGTGGACGCAGTCCGGACGAGGGAATACCTGGCCCTCCTGGTGACATGGGTGACCCTGGTCCCAGAGGTAAGCTAATCTACTGTTGCCTACATATATGTAGGTCGGCGTGTCTGTGTGCCTATGCATAAGTACGCACACTGTCATATTTTCGAAAACTCAACCATGCCCAGTTTAGGCATCTTTACAGTGCAGTTTACAGACTAAGCGCAGTGTTCTGATCAAATGCACGTCGTTAGACGCACAAGTTAAATTGAAATTAATTAGTTTGAAAAAAACTCTTCCCACCGCTGCTGTAGGTCTACCTGGTATGGCCGGGCCGAAAGGTGAACCTGGCAGTTGCGTCGGTGTGGCTGCTAAGGGCGATCGTGGCGAACAGGGAGAAAGAGGTGAGCCCGGTCCTCGTGGTCTACCGGGAGAAAAAGGCGAGAAGGGAGACAGAGGCTTGCCTGGAAATTATGGTCCGCCAGGTGAGTTACCGTGCTCATAAATTCGTCCTGTTGATATGCCTCCTTGACCTCTTTGACTATCACACACATTTCATCGTCTGAGTAGGACCGAAGGGCATGAGGGGACCCAAAGGCTTCCAGGGCCCAGAAGGACCTGAGGGAGCACCTGGCGAGGCTGGTGATCCAGGTCCTGAAGGACCCCGCGGAAAAGAAGGCCCTAGCGGACCTAAAGGTCGACCTGGTGGTAGAGGTAAGACGATTTTGCGCGCTTCCCTTTTGATCACATTTCAGGCTCAATTCAGATTAATTAAAATATGCTCAATGACCATGCTTTGAATTATTTTTTTCACTTTGCAGGCCCGCCCGGAGAGAGAGGTTTCAAGGGTGAGATGGGTGATCGAGGCGAGCAGGGGCCTGATGTTTCTGGTGTTGTTGGCAAGCCCGGAGATGAGGGTGACGTAGGTGAGCGGGGTCTCAAGGGTCAGACCGGCAGGCCTGGCAACCGCGGCCAGAAGGGTGACCCCGGTCCGGACGGTATAGGAATCCCCGGTCCCGAGGGTGAACGTGGTCCACCCGGTGACAAGGGCCTCCCTGGCCGTGATGGTCAGCCTGGTGCTCCTGGAGCCAAGGGACAGCCTGGAGCCGTAGGTGACCCCGGCGAACGGGTAAGGATTTTGCAGACCTCTAACGATACTCGATCAGCAACTAGAATTAACAGTCAGCCTTAAGCAACATATTTGGAATAAAACTGCAGTGCCTTGCTATGTTTAAAATATGGCGCTTAACAGATTCCGCATCATTTGTCCCTACTTATTAACCGATTCTATACAACTTTTAGACACCGAAAGTATGAAACTCTTGCCTACTCTAGTTCTTTGGAAGATTTCCCGAACTCGGTCGCTTCCTCATGAACTGATTTTCCAGACCTGTTTCGGAAGGCGAACCATTCAACTTCTTCCAACATATATTTATTAGAATTCGTAAATTGCACATATTGCAGTAGGCTGCACAGGTAGTTCACTCCAACTCGGGGTTCGAACCCCTTGTCAACGTATACTCCTAGTCGCTATGAGACTGCCTGTGAGAATTTTAAATTGAGCTCCCAGGCACAACGGAATGAGCACATCCCATCGCCTGACCGGTGAAACGTTCCTTTACCCTAATTAATTTTCCCGACCACGTCTTCAGCAGCAGAACAACCTAGAACCATACGCATATCCTATCAACAAAATGAAAGCCCTTTTTATCTGCTAAATGCAGTACTTTTTGCTATTCACTAAATCGTCCTCTCAATTGTTCCTCAGGGTCCCCCGGGAGACGATGGCCCACGCGGTCCACTCGGTCCGGCTGGTGAGATGGGCCTCGAAGGCCGTCAAGGTCGTAAGGGTGTTGCTGGTCTTCCCGGTCCCAAAGGACCTAGGGGTCCGAAGGGTGAACCAGGAGAGGCTGGTGGCTTGCTCGAAGGTTCGCGTGGCGATCCCGGTGAAGATGGTGAACGCGGTTTACCGGGTTTCGCTGGACCTAAGGGAGAACCCGGCATGCCAGGTGGGCAGTTATGCCGTGCCGACTTTATTTATTACCCTTCTACAATGAAATTGACACATTTGCTGTCATCAAGGTCACTCTATTCTGAACGGTCCCCATTTCACTTCTGATCTCGTTATTCAACTAATATCTTCCCTTTTCAAAGCAACGTGAAGGCGATTTCTTGAAAACGATGCGGGATCATGGAAACTGCATTTTGAACTGTGTTCAAAGTTTCTCTGACTCTGCCAACACCGTTCATGTTTTGTAGGATCAGAGATAACACTAATTTGCATACATTGGGGGAGTTTCTTAATTACTTAGCATTTCTTGATAGAAAGTGTCAAACCATAGGCATATCGCGATAGTTTACGACTGGACTAAGTGACCTCAACCCCTTGCGTATCCCATCAGGCAAACTCAGCGTACTTTCTGACTTCTTGATCCCACGTCAGTTTACAAGCACTTTGTACTCTTCAGCATAGCTACCTTCCAATCGGCAACTCGGAGGTCATCATAAGAGACGCAGTCAGCCTTTCTGAGTCTCGGAGCATCTAGAGTTAACTTACGATTTGCTGTATTAATGCTGTTCTGCAGGCGATATCGGTCCCCGCGGTCGCCCCGGAGAACAAGGCCCCACAGGCGAGAAAGGAGATAGGGGACCAGCCGGTGAACCCGGTGAACAGGGTCCGGACGGTCGTTCGGGTTATCCCGGACTTCAGGGAGAAAAAGGTGTTCCCGGTTTGCGTGGACCCGATGGAGACATGGGACCCGTCGGTCCGATGGGTGATGTCGGTTATGAAGGTCTCCCCGGCGTTTGCGAACCTGGAGCTACTAGTCAAAAGGGTGAACCTGGCCCTCCTGGAGAGATGGGCCCAGTTGGTGAGAAGGGTCTGCCCGGTAAGCAGTTTATTTTACTGAATTCCACCTGCAGTTGGCCGTTCAGCACTTCTGTCCTTTGTACCAGAAGTTAAATCTGTTGTTCAGATTGCAGCCAATGACTAAACTAGTACTGACGTCATAAAACTTAGTGACCTTTTCTTCAACTGCACGCTGTCATTGCGTATTTATTATATAAGGTAAACAGAGATCTACCTCGAGGGGTGAAACATGATAAGTAAATAAAACATAAATTGTTAGCCTGATATATGGGTGCGCATGGCGAGGGGAAGGGGGAGGGAAGTTATCTAAGTAAGCGAATTCATATTACAGTGAAAATCCGTCAGGCGTGATTAAAATTCAACACGCGGGACAGCGGTCAGTCATGCAAGAGCATGGCTGCACGCCTTAGGCCCGCAGCTTCACACATCGCCATATTATACGGGTTACCAAAGTTGCACAAGCCTGGGGTACCGTCACGGCCAATTTTATCAATGAGGAATTCACCGTAACAAACTCGCCCGTTGGTTAGTCCAACAAATCGGACCAATCAGGCGCATCTTTGCTGCCTACACTAACAAAGGTGCGTTCTCATTCGTAGATGAGCTGAAGAATCGAAATTTACTGAATTAGCACATGATCTCGCTTGACGTGCAGAGCCTGTTTACAAACGTGCGCGAAGAATGTGAAATTCTTGTTAAACGGACAGTTGTATAGACAGGTCGACGGTGTGGCTATGGGCAGTCCATTGGGACCAGTCCTAGCGGACATTTTCACGTCAAATCCCGAATGAAAATTAACTCAAAACTTACAGCAAACCGTATTCTATAAGCGATATGTGGATGACATTTTCGTCATAGTCAAAAACCCTAGGGACGGAGAATTACCACTTATGACCATGAACAAAGCACATGCAACCATCAAATTTACGATCGCGCATGAGGAAAACGACACGCTGCCTTTCTTAGACGTTCTTGTACGTAGGCGAGCAGATGGTTCCATTCAGAGATCCATTTATTGAAAAACCGTCTAGAAAGGACAGTATATGCACTTCCTCAGTTTCGTCCCAATTCAGCGAAGAAATCTGGTCTTTTGCCTCTTCAATAGAGCCACTAGGGTCTGTTCCTCAGAGACGATCGACGACGAATTCAGTTTCCTAAAGAACGTTTTTCTAAGAAACGGGTATCCGGAGAAGTTCATCGATAAGTTTCGCTATCCCAGACAAGGAAATTCTGTGGTAATATTCGTGCTGAAAAAGCCGGTGAGCATTTACCTCCCTTTCAAAGGTGATAATGTGTCAAATGCGGTTGAGCAACGACTTCGGTGCACGATTGGACAGACGTATGCCACCTCTAAACTGTTCTTCATAAGCACTACAACGACTATTCCAGTTAGACCGGCTAAAGGCACTCTGCCGATGAACGCCACATCAAACTGTATTTATGAGTTTACATGTAGCTGCAGATGCAAATACATTGGACGCGCGCATATGCAGTTGGCAGATCGGTCGGCTGAACACATTCCGAAGTGACTGTTAAGGGCGGAAAATAAGGTACCCAGAAGTTCAATTAAGAAGCGCCTAGTGGACACAGGCCATACGGTGGACCCAATGACTGCGTTTAAGGTCCTACTTTGGGCAACGACTGGGTGTCTCCTGCGCTTTGTCTAGGCCGCTGCAATACGGAGGAGAAAACCGGAACTCTGTAAACAGCGGGATCAC
>CACRXP010000539.1:82744-94837 GCA_902702965.1 Spirometra erinaceieuropaei | reverse complement strand
TTCTGTTGACAGACTATTTTGGGTGGCGCCCAATTTCCGTTCACAATAAATCTCGGGGATTTTTTTCGTTTTAGTTGAGACACCTCTGTAATCTGCGTGTTTGCGGATGGTGTATATCGAATATTCCTCTTCTTGTTGGAGTGGCAGTTACGGGAATTTATTTCTCTTTCTACAATTGTAGAAATATCGTCAAACCAGTTGTCCATGGGGCCCCACGCGATAACTGAATGGTATTTCAAAACAGCGCCTAAATATAACTCTGTAGGTTTTCGATTTTCAGAGCATTAGTGATGCGCGCTTATGGTGGGCAGATTTTAGATCAAATAGACTCACTGATACTGTTTTCAATCTATAGCCCCCATGAAGGAACCTAATTTTCCTTTAATGTATGCCGGTTACAAAGTTTAGCTAGGAACCACCCCTGTTCATCGTACCTACGACCGGCAGAAATGGTTCTATCAATTGAGATAAGTTGGATACGTTAAAGCGTTGTTTGTAAGTCCAAAGGCTTTCCCGATGGTAATTGTGAAGACCATTGAACCAAAATCTATATCCTGCAAACTTAAAAGTTGTCTCGGATGCAACAGTGGATGGCGAAATTGCCAACGAATGTCATGTTTCCAATGAGAATCAAGGAGACTCCGGGGGGCAATTATTTAGGTCTTGTCCTCATAAGAAACCCAATTTATGCTGACTAGCTTAGGTCTAAAGCGCCAGTTCCTAAGAGTGATTATGCCATGCTGTTGTGGGGTGCTGCCTGAACACCTAGCAAAAGTAAATGACCGGCGTTCGGTCAAATTTTTGTCGAGAACAATTCGCTGCCAGTGAGAAGTGAGTTATCGACACTAAACTTGTAGGGCGTTCTAACCGGAAATTTGGATGTCGATTGGGATATTTTCGAAGGAGTTCTGAGCGATGTTATGCGGAGAGACTTTCCGCAAAAATACTTCAATGGCAAGTCATTCTGTCTGGTTAACGCAAGATAAGAAAAAGAGGTGTGTTCAGCAACTCAGCGCTAGCATTACAAAGAATTTTCCTGAAGGCAGGACGAGATTAAACCAAGTGTTCGCCAATAGCTTAATGAATGTGAAACACGAATTATAGGACGAGCCGTAGATGAGCCAAAGTACACCTCGCTTACCTCAACAGAAGGTCACAGAATAAGGTGACAGTCGCAGTGTTGGACGAAGAAAACACTAAGAACCTTACCGAAACAACGATAAGTCAGGGCAAGTAAGTTGTTCTTCGCACCCCTTCTCAATAATGAAACGGCCGTTAACGGGGCCAACTTCCTTGTTGGGGGTAATGATGAGGTCATGGAAGACGTCGATTTCACAGAACATGTGAAGAAGGAACTTCTTGCCGTTAAGGAATGCAAGTCCCTGATTCCATGCTATATATCGACAAAAATATCGAAGGAGCTTGCCTACGAACTCTTCAGAGCACTTTCGCATGTTTTCAGCCGTCCATTGATCGAAGAACTCTCTCTTCTGACTGGCAGATGACGAATATATAATCTACTAACAGGCTTGGGTCTGGAACAAATGCTAGCAACTCATGACCGGAGAATGTAACATGATTCTGTTGTAGAATTATGAAAAGGATCGTCAAAATCCACCATGAGCTCCTCGAAGAAAAAGACTTCCTAGACAGTGTTTAACAAGGTTTACGGCGAAGCCACTCCCGTTTGACCAATATGTCCTATCTACTGGATCAGTGATCCCGCTCGTCGGGTGACGACCCGAGAGTCGATGTCGTTTATATGGACTTCCCAAAAACTCCGATTGGGCTTTACATTGTCGGCCACTCCATGAATTCCAATAATCTGGGATAAATAAAGAGAATTATTTAATTCAATCTGCGAATTCCCGATGGGCCGATCGAAGTCTGTGTACATGGGCAATGCGAAGTCAATGTCCATGCCAGCTGTAAGGAGAGTACAGTAAGACTCTTTTCTCCGGCCATTTCTCTTCTTTATTTATGTCAATGATTTCGTGAAAGTATTAGACTGCAGGGGAGTTATGTTTGGTAACATCAAAATATGGCAAAGGACAAAATGTTATGATGATGAACGGACCCCACAAGAGGCTTAACCGCCTATAGGGATGGTCAGAGAAATGGTTGCTTGAGTTTAACTTGTGTGTCGCGCTGCAGCTAAAAGCCAAGGAGACGAACCCAAATGACTATTCATCTCAATACTTCCTTACAGGAGGCACTTTCCAAATGCAATTGAACAAAATGATCTCAGAATCATTTTTGTCGTCTCTGAAGTCCTCTTCTCAATGTGTCAGGGCGGCCGACAGAGCGGCCATCAAAGGAACTTTCGTACAAATATAATAAGTGGCTATTTCAAAAAGTACTCTGAACCTTTGTTCGTTCGCAACTGCAATACGAAATTCTGGTGTAGTACCTCAAGCTAAAAAATAATTATAAGCTGACGGGAAGGGCACGAAGGAAAGTGGCGAAAGTCGTAAAGTCCCTAAAGTCCTTGCCATTCACATGCGGATTTGGTGAGTATCAAGTATTTCCCTTGAGTACCACCAAATCCGAGGAAATCTCATGCAGACCTACCGGAATGTGAGGAATTGGGATTGTGCCTTGCACCGATACCGTGCAACCCCTCCCTTCTTGACCGTCGAGAGCTTGTGAAAAGCTCCCACAAATTTTGGGTGCTGAAACCTCTGATCGACTCTACCGCAGCGATGGCGTTTGTGGTTTCTGACCGCTATGGCGGGTCTCACCTGAGACAATTTCTTTGGCCAACAGCGACAGCTGTTCCTCGGCGCTTCTGTTTGGACTAGCCCCAACATCATCAAAGAAATTTGCGACTGATACTATCCGATAACGTGCAGCCCCTCCCTTCTTGACGGTCAAAAGTTTGTCGCCAGCAGTTTTTTTCTCCTGAACCCTCCAAACCATGAAAACCACCATCAACCATATTTTTATTCCTTTCCCACAGGAGTTTTTTTTTCACTGCTGGCCGGATTTGTGTTTAACGCGTCCCTGACAATGCCTGTAAACTGGCGTTTAATAAAATTACTATTATTATTGTTTATTACGCTTTCGCACCGGTCATGACAACCAGACTGTTTGGATACCCTTCCAAAATTCAAGGAACCGTATCCCACCCGTTTGTTCGGCATTACTTGTCTTCGCAGTGAATTTTCAATGTCTGAAACGGCCTTTCCGAGGATGTAATAGTGGTTGACGCAAGAGAAGTATTCAAGCATGAACTGGCTTCATATTCACTTTAAAAAATGCTGCACGACCAAAGCGGAAACTTCTGTTACACCAAACCTACTCTTTTTTTCATACGTTACACTGACGCGGAAATCTATTTTTCCCCTTTATCCTAGACATGTGAGGGGGCCGGGTCTTGGTGTACGCTTTCTCAACGCTGTTCTGTGAAGTGATCTTTTACTGAAAAGATTTTGACGGCGTGTTTATTTGCCTTCATTATAGTTTGCACGGTTTTTAATAGGCTCTCCTCACCCGATGCCTTTCACCCTTTTACTGAACTGTACATCGAATCAAGTACTTATATTTCCGTTAATTTTTCAAGGGTTCAACCAAAAGGTTTCTGTGGCTAAATTCAAGGGGACAGGAAGAGCAATTAGTGCATAAATATTTTTACGGACGACCGTAGTACCAGCAAACAATGGGCTGACATGGCCGCTCTGACATTTCTCTTGTAATTCTCTCCATCATTACGTTTTGGTAATTATAAGCATACGTTCGAATTCCTCCGAGGACATTTTGTGAAAGTAAGGCCTGATAAATGAGCTAAAGGAGGCCAAGAGACATCTGCCGATCTTGGACACAAATACGACCACAAAATCGAACTGATTATGCATAGCCATCCAGGTAATATTTTGCCACGGAAGAAATTGTCCTTATGGCCACCTGTAAATTCTCGCTCATTCAGCTTCACAAGCGCAGGAGGCAAAAGACTCTCGGTCAAATTAGAAGCTATGGGACTTCACAATCCATTAATAGACTTTATCAAGTCATACCTATCTAATCGTAAACAAAAGGTTTTGGTGGTATCTTCACTTTTCTATTGAAAGCCCTATTGTAAGTTGTGTTCTCAAGATACCGTTTTAGGTCCACTTTTGTTCCTGCTTTACATAAATGATATTTCGGCGGCAGTTAAATATTCTCAATCATTTATTTATGCCGATGATCTCAAATGTGTATATTCTTTCAACAAATCCACGAGCCTTCATTGCCTGGGGCAAATCCATGCTGACTTGATGGTTCTCTCAGCTTGGAGCTCCAAATGGCTAATGGGATTCTCTCCTTCTAAATGTCGCTAGATGTGTTTTGGACCTGAGAGGCTACCCCAACCAGTGGTCTTTCAAGGCACACATATGACTAAATGTACCACCATCAACGATTTAGGTTTAAGCTACACTACTAATTTTGATCTCTCGCCACACTCTGACAGAATTACAGCCAAAGCTGCCCAGATATGTGGCTTTATTTCTTGCAATTTCTATCTTCCTGAAATTAAATTAGGGCTCTATCGTATGTTTGTATTTCCCATTCTCGAGTATTGTTGCCCATTCTTTGGTTTGATGAATGAGGCTAGTCGTTTAAAAATTGAAAATGTCCAAAGACGTTTTTCTAAAAAACTTTCAGATAGGGACCATCCAAATATATCCTACTCAGATAGATGCCAGCTACTTAACCTAAACTTTGCATGGGTTCGAAGACTAGTAGCAGGCTTCTGTCTCCTTTTTCGCATTAATAATTGTTCAAATCTTCGTCGGATTTCAGCACTTGCCTCTAGTAGTCGCCCATACAATCTTCGCAACTCTTCCTTGATTGTACCTCCTCCAGCTTCCTCCACCTCTAAGCGCTCTCTTTTTTTCGCTTCCAGATATACTTTCCTCTGGAATAACCTTCCAATAAATATAAGATCTTCAGATAATCTAAACGTCTTTAAGAGACGGCTACGCCTTTATCTGAATACTGACTCGATTAAACTTTTATTTTCCTCATTCTTCCCGGACAACTTTCTCTATGAGACTGAGAAAGGGCCACCGGGAATTTAGGACGCCGCCAATAACTTTCCGTATCAGCTCACATTTCCTTCCTTTGTGAGCGTATCGCTTCCTAAGATCCCTCACCAGAAATGTTAATTTTTCCAATTTTTCAGTTTATGCATCATGCCCTCACAGAATGCGCTCCATCGACGCTCTTGGCTAAGCCTTCTCTATTCGCCATATGCTAGTAGTCTGGTCGCGTCTCTCTCGCCCCCTCCTGGGATGGACTAGGCTGAATGTAACCGATCGCATCTGGGTTCCTATCGCCTCGAGACTAGTTTTCGATTCGTCACTTATTTGCCTTATTCAAGGCCACATACAGGCTAGTCCTGCCTGACTCGCCTATTTACCCCTTCATGAAATCCGTTATACAATGCCATATGCAGCGACGATTTTCACGGTTCTTGGTGTCATCTCCCGCATTTCGACCTCATGTGGTCTGTTGACGCTCACGGCGGAACCCTCAGTATTTACCCTATACTAGTAGTTTGGTCGTACCTCCCCTTTCCCACTCGTCGACTGGGCTCGAAGCGTACTGTGGCCGATCGCGTCTGGGTTCCTCTCGTCTGGCCTCTTTGACGCGAATAGTCTCATCTGGCGTATTAATCCTGCCCTGACGATGTCGGCTCTAAATCGCATATACAATACCACATGCATGCCAGTCCTGTCCGACCCGCATACGTCCCCCTCAAGGCTGACATTTACTTATGCCTAGCCGATGTCTGGTTTTAATCAAGGCTGACATTTATTTCTGCCCTGACGATGTCCGATTATAATTCGTTATATACCGTCACATGCAGGCCAGTCCTGCCCGCATTTTTCTGTTATTATTTGTTAGTGAGGGGTTTTTTTCTCCTGTAAAATTAATCCAATCATTTTAATATGTTTATGTGGAGTTTTTTTCATCTCTCGCTAATCATTTTTTCTTAACGGACTACTACTTCAGAAATTATGAATTGCATTTTGTAAAGATTTTGCCTACCTCATCTAAACTTCGCGTGTAAATTTGTTTTTTACTTGCTTTGATGGGACCCCGACGGGTCATTAATAAAAATTATTATTGTGGTGAAAGGCCCTCGCGAACATCCATGCAACTTTCCAGGAGTTTACGAGTTCACAAGTCCTATCAGCATGAATTACTAAGGAGGTGATGATGTCTCACGAGTTCCCATAGTAAAACGTAGATTATGATCAATAACATCGGAATTTTAAGAGGATACCGAAGACGTCAATCGGGATTATAGCAAGGCACTGACAACCTTGAATACTGATTGCACATTTTTTGCTTTTTCTTGATAATTACGCCGAAAACACAAACATTCAGAGTGAAAGCTCTAGGTTAAAGTACCTCCCGCGTGCGCGTCAGAGAAACGGCATCAGTCTATTTGCGAGAGCAAAGGTGCATTTCACGAGGGTTATTGCCAGATTCTTACTCATTTAATCATCACCAATGACCTGTACAGTGTGACTTCTAACATTTCCAGATAATCCTACAATTTTAAGCCGGACCGATGCCTTTGCTTCTACCCAAAAGATAGTACGAACGGATTAACCAACGAAAACCCTCTAGGAATACTCAGCCTTAACGATTTTCGCATTTAACAGGTTAAGAGGTAGATGCTTTTCTAGGCGCAGTACCAATTGATTAGATCATTCTGTGAACCGGATCCACATACTGTGAATCAGTATTTTCGTCAGTCTAATACAACTCAAAATAATTCCTACATGCTGCTGCCGACTCGACAGCCAGTTAGTCAGGAGATTGTGGAACGACTGAAATGAAACCTAACTCTCCGTCAGCTGGACGATGTGGTACGACCATGGCAGGAGCTCATTTCAATAGTAACCAAGGTGTTGTAAGCCAGAGAGTCCTGAAATCTGCGACATCAATTTTAAGGGATAAAGCGAAACATTACTTCTACCTCCCTCAATGGTATGTCAAAGTTTTACTTAGAGGTGGTGAGCCGCCTATCATTCACAAGTCAAATAGAGCAGAGTTATTCCGATCGGCGTCTGCCCATAATTCCCCTCATAAATCCTTCTAGAAATCAAAGCGCAAACACCCCTCCTACCATAAACAATGCTGTCTCTCAGGACTTCAAGGCGTTGTAATCCACATACCTTTCTATCGTTATCCTGATAGCCTTTGTGTTTCAGGGCCTTTTTTCTGATACAAGTGATCCATGTATTATGAACGTGAGCACTCCTCCCTGGCACCCTCTTCTGTCGGAGACAGTCATGCTTCTGTCAACAAAATTATGTCAGAGGGTAAGTCTCATCTATAGACTTTGTATTCATTGGACTTGGACTCTTTATTCAATGCGTGGCTATGGATAGATCTGTATCTCATCTCTATGGAAGGCCTGAAAAAACTCGTGGTCTGCCCAAAGTCGGTCTTCCGTCGTATTAACTGTCGACTCGACAACGCTCTGAATGGTCAGGCAGTGTCCTCTATCTGGTAGGTCTTTCCTTTCTGCTGAGATTTCGTGTCTCGAGATTGTCAGAGGCTAACGATAGCACAGGTCGTATTTTCTAGCGCCCTCTGTCGATACAGAAGTCGTAAGTTCTCCCCCTCCAGCTCTTATACTCTCCGTAATACACGTGTGTATACTAGTCTCACTGAGTAAGCCGTTATTTTCATTGGTTTCGTGGAAGATTCTGTGCATTAGGCTGTAGCGGCCGACAACGTAGTGATTGGCCCACGGATAATGAGCTCCCGCTGTCGATATCTGGTCCATGAGAATTCTGGACAGGGTTAGTAAGCATCACGCTGAGACAGACATACCGAAGCCATCAGATGAAGTAGCGCGTACATAAAAAACCTATTCTAAAATAATAATCATGTAAACGTGTTACAAGGATACGATGTAATGTAAAAAGGTGGCGTTACATTAGCTTTAGTCCCATCTGGAGTGGGGGACTGTTTTGTTATGTTCGTTAGACCACTGATGGGGGTGCAGCGCTGGAGGCAACTGCAGGGGAGGTACGTGGAAATGCTGCCTTTGATTAGACGGTCCGAAACGACATGAGTGTAGATACGACTCTCAAAAACTGGGAACAAGAGGGAGCACCGACAACTTCTTGACATCCAATCCCACCGTCCCATGCTGGATGCGCACCTAATGTCTTTCCTTTCAGTTAAACAACCTGTTCAGGCCGTGGCGCGTTACAAGGCCATTAGGTTACTTGCGATGATGAACTTCGACAATTGTCTTGGTTCAAGCACACCAACGTCAAATTTTGCATCAGTGGTTATAATTGCAGCGTCCAGCTTGCTTGTCAGTGCTAATATCGTCTATTAAGCCTTCTCGCCAGTAATGACTTCGGCAACTGGAGGCGATTGAAAAGTGACCTGAATTTATTGGGGTTTGATCTGACTGAAAACCTTGTCAACGCGAGCTCTCACTTGTGTTCGGTATGCTGTTAAAGGATCTCCCTCCGAGTACCTAAAACCTTCTTTCTCTCCTTGACCCGTGATACTTCCCGCTTCGTTCCGTAGCCAAGATTCAGAGTGGATATGTTCCTGCTGCCCGTTTACTTTTCCATACCTAAAAAATAAGTGCAGGAGAGATAGACATCCACCACAACTTTCGATCTCCTACATGATATCTTCTTAAGCTGGCAATCTGTTTGCTCACTTAGGTGGAAGCGATCGAAAGATAAAGCGCCTAATATTACAATGTGTTTGATGACTGACCACGCCTGATACACCGTCAATTTCCTCCTGTCCACCGTTCATATTTATTGTAATTATTGATGTACTCGGCAATGTTAGAGAAGTGCCGGGTTTGAACGTTTATTTAAACGAACTTAAAGGATGTCTCCGGTATCGGAAGAATTAGTCGCAGTGAAACCCTTGATAGTACGCTTCCTATTCCACTTTATTCTATTCCTCAATAGTTCTCCAGAGAGTTTAAGCTGTCGGAAGAATATTCGCAAGGACTCTTGGTAGGATAGCAATGCGGTAGTAGCACTCTCTTTTAACATAAGATGAAACGGGGGCTTATTCGAATCGTAATATGGCCTACGTAAAAAAGGGACATAACAAATGTTTTTCTGTTGGTCAGAATTCATAACGTACTCATGAGTGCTTCGAGGTATTCACACGTGCCGCAAAGCTCGAGCAAAAAAAATAGCTAACCACCCCGACCTTCTCCCGAAGTACCTTTTACTGTGGGTACACGCTGTGGTCTCCAAGTGAGCAATACCGCCTGCATCACCAATCTGGTGTTCTGTGGATAATAAGTTACACTCCCTCGTGTCTTACTATCCTCTACGGTTGTCTGGCAATGAGTGTAGATTCATGGTATTGCAAGTACACTACTCGCCTACTCGTCGCAACCTGATCGAATCCCGGAATTTCAGCAAGGACCATAACAATCGTCGCATTGGCCTGCCACCCGCGTGAACTAGCTTGAGTAAAGAACTACGAATTTGTTATACTCCTAGTTAATTTAAGTTTATCCATCTTATTTTTCGAGGTAAAAGCAAAGCAAATCATGTTTGAATACCAGCGTGTTGTATACAGATGTACACGCAATTCTGGAAAATTATCTCTGTTAGAATAATATTGCCACTATTTACGTAGCATTGATTTTGAGCATACTGCTGTCTGGACTTGGTATCACTAAACCTGTGTGCCATATTCCAGATGAGGGCGAACAAAAATAAGTAAGATTGTCCAAAAAATTGCAGGTATAAACCGTCCCTATTGTTCCTGTTTTCTTACCTGCCACCACAGATTTCTGTGTGAGTCTAAAAGCTAAGCCCAATAAGTCTATGGTTCCAGAATCCTAATAAACTGGTTTGTCTTTTCTTTTCGCATTCGTCACAACTTTCCATCGCATCCAATATCTCTTTTGCGCCGTAGCTCGATTGTTATCCGAGTTCCTCATATCTCCTCCAAAAGTCTTTGTTGAACCCTAGTTATTGCTCGATTTGGATTCAAGCACCTACCTGGAAAAGGTTAGCAAGTATATCGAGAACAAGTTATTCAGCGGCCTTGGGAGTAGTCATCTCTCTCAACTTGAATACGTTTAGAAAATAGTAAAGATGAATTCAGTCAACTTCTTCCGGCCGTTTACGAATATTACATGTGTCCTGTCGAGCCACCAAGTTGTTTGTAGGCACCGTTTCCTCTGAACATTCTGTTACCATTGCCTTCGCGTGCGTTCTTCTAGAAGGATCACGTGATGCGCGCTGGCCAATCAAATCATTGAATATCACTTTCCGCATATATAAGGTTTTCTGGCTAGCCATCCGGCATTCGCGTTTTCTTGCACCGGTTTCCGCCGTTGTTCCTGTAGTTGTCGCTCGCCGTAAGCTCTGTCGTGCCATCGTTAATCTTAGCAACAGTGTTCTTTAGAAGAACAGCTAATAAGTGAAAGGAAAAGAGAGCCGATGTTGTATCTACACCATTCACCGCAGTTCGTTAACTTCACTGCCGAATGGATAATTCTACCAAGGATAATTTCATTACTGTACAGCTGCCGTTGAGTAATGGGTCCGAGCCGCGCACCATTCCGGCGAATACCACGACTCAGAATGCTGAGCCTCACGGCTCACGGGGTACGTTTTCCTGCAATGTAAACCGGTTTTCTTTGTAACGAACTGTCATTACTGATGTCTCAGCGTCATATATATGAATCTCCCCTGGGAATTTTCTTGATACCTTCAGTGGTTTGAGGCACATAGTGGGTTAGATTGTGTTTCCTAGTGCATCGGAAGGCTCCTAATAGTGTAGTGAGGTCGGGATTTCGTGGTCGTGCCACTTGTTCTTCCCCTTGACGACCTGACTTACCCCTAGTGCCTGGATGGTGCTTCGTGTAGATAAACTACCACAAGTTGTGTTATCTCCCCCATCGCCTCCAGTTACTATTGCCTACTAACTCCTTAGAATTCGTTCCTTCCAGGTGCAAGGCTGTGGCATTCTGCCTTGCATAAGATCCGCTCTCGGGACATTGTATTCGATCCATGGCGTGACTTCGATCTTGAGGGCGTTCCGACGCTACCTGCTCTGCGCCACCGTTACAGTGCAGTCAAAAAGAAATGGATCAAAGACGATATCCTCGTCAAATTAGAGCAGTCCCCGTTTGACAGGGGTGCAATGCGCGAATGTTTTCGGCTGTGAGTGGGCCTTTGCGTGTTGCCAGTCCCCATCTCCCATTGCTCATGAATGCAGTGCACTATCACTACCAGGACCTTCTTTATTCTCCTTAGGAAAAAGGCCCCAAGTAACGGTGATTGGTACTCAGCCTCGAACTACGTGGCCAAACGTTACATTTCCGACGTGAGCAGCTCTGTGTACCTGGATGATGTCCGTCTCCAGATGGAAGCCAAACTCTGGGCTGAAGCATTCAATCGTCAAAACCCCCCAAAGAAAGTAAGATTGTCATGCGTTTCATCGTACTTTAAAGTGTCCAGCGATTTAGCCACCTTTGATTCGTCATTGCTTGTGTTAATTTGAGAATAAATGGTCCACTGGAACGGATTTAGTATATTACTGACCTTGAGCTGTTGGCTCACCACATTGAAGTTCCAGTGTGCCGCACTCGAAGTCTACTAGTAATCCCTTATGCGTCACGCCAGGCCGCTAACACAAGTGTTGAAGGGGTCGAGGTTGGCTTCGCGGTTAGGTCTTGTACAATGAGGTCAGACGAAGTGGCGTGGAGAAGTTATGGCTGGACCGATAGACCAGGCTTCGGGAAGCCACCAACCTCACCTAATCCTACCAACATCGCGTCTCTCAGTACTCGGTGCTGTTTCCTGTTTATCTTCGACTTTTCTCCTTAATACCTCCTTCGGACATGTAGAAAAAAGTAATTACTTATGCTGCAGTACTCCTTGTCCGGATGCGCAATAGTTACTAGTATGACGGCCATGCCTGGTATATCCATCCTCGATTTTCATGAGGCGCTTTCGGAGCTTTTCTTACAAGCGGATCCCAAAAAGCCACTCGATGCACAATTGTATTAACTGGTAGTACCTGCACTTTTTCATGAGGCTTTCACTGACGCCCTCGCATGCTGTTGTCTTGCATTGAGGT
>CACRXP010000539.1:67731-82449 GCA_902702965.1 Spirometra erinaceieuropaei | reverse complement strand
TGAGCTGTTGGCTCACCACATTGAAGTTCCAGTGTGCCGCACTCGAAGTCTACTAGTAATCCCTTATGCGTCACGCCAGGCCGCTAACACAAGTGTTGAAGGGGTCGAGGTTGGCTTCGCGGTTAGGTCTTGTACAATGAGGCCAGACGAAGTGGCGTGGAGAAGTTATGGCTGGACCGATAGACCAGGCTTCGGGAAGCCACCAACCTCACCTAATCCTACCAACATCGCGTCTCTCAGTACTCGGTGCTGTTTCCTGTTTATCTTTGACTTTTCTCCTTAATACCTCCTTCGGACATGTAGAAAAAAGTAATTACTTATGCTGCAGTAGTCCTTGTCCGGATGCGCAATAGTTACTAGTATGACGGCCATGCCTGGTCTATCCATCCTCGATTTTCATGAGGCGCTTTCGGAGCTTTTCTTACAAGCGGATCCCACAAAGCCACTCGATCGACAATTGTATTAACTGGTAGTACCTGCACTTTTTCATGAGTACTCGGACTCATCGGTAACTTCCTGAATTTGGGACCTTTCTTCGGCTTTCCGAGTTGAAAGCTATTGCACTCACCCAGCGGAGTAGCCATGCTAGAAATACGGAAGGTATTCCGAATTGACGATGGCGTCGGTTACGTCGTAATGTCATAGCCCTTTTCCGATATGAGGCTTTCACTGACGCCCTCGCATGCTGTTGTCTTGCATTGAGGTCTGTACTCTGTATCTCGCGCATTCTTGCATAGGTGGACGTTTTCCAGATGGCCGTCATCGAAATCCTTGACGATGCTTGCAATAGACCGAAAAATCTACTCGAGGGTCGCCCTACCACAAGCGATGCTTCCACACTCAAACTTCATAAGAAATCCGAGCCACGCTTCTATCACATCGAACGTTATATGGATGGAGACTATCGCAAGTACAATTCCAACGTTGGTTTCGTAGACGAAAAACCCCGCAATACGCCTCAGGTGATGACTTCTGCTCAGTATTACCTGCTAACTTTATTAAACTGGTATAAGTCTTTGCATTGTCGCGTGCATGTCACTTCTGACGAACTTTCGTTTGTGTGTTTAGGCCTTTAGTCACTTCACATTCGAACGGTCGGGACACCGACTTTTGGTTGTTGACATTCAAGGCGTTGGTGACTTGTACACTGACCCACAAATTCACACCGCCGATGGTCTTGGCTACAATGACGGAAACCTAGGTCTGCGTGGTATGGCGTTGTTTTTTCACACTCACCGCTGCAACCCGTTATGTGCTTGGCTCGGCCTTACACCCTTTGACCTCTCCTGTAACGAAATGGCTCTGTTGCCGGGCCATCCTGAAGGGAGTCAAGACGATTATTCGGCTGATGAAGCAGATGAGGGAGAAGATGATGACGAATTCGAGGGACGCAGTGAGACTAGTAACATGGAACTGGCAAGTGGCTCACTATCGGTAAGCTGTTCCTTTCCCTTTCTTGGACTGTATTCCTGGTAAATTTCGACTAGAAATCAACAATAGTGGCTGCATGGTTTTTTACACGATCCTTAATAATAACGTTTCCTAAGGACTTTCCGGAACTCCATTTCTTTACGACTTATTTTTCGTTCTCTTTTACGACGTACGGCTGCCGCTGACCCTGTACGTTTATCGTGTGGTTCGGATTCTCTGGCGTCAATTGTTCAACCCCTACTTCCCGCCTCTAAAACCCCTAAAGCGTTGCCCACTACCAAATGACACAAAGTATATAACAAGTTTGCTTCGGTCCAATGCCGAAAAGTGTTCACACTGGTAATTATGTCCTTTGGGCCTATTTAGTCCCAAGTCAGCGCACCGATGAAAAATAATGAGAACGGAGTCAAAAAGTTTTCGCATCGTTAGACCGAATCGCTTAGGAACAGAATTATGCAACCCAGTTTAGAAATGGACATAAGCACTGACTCGGTACTTGTAGTGCGCATACAAGTTTATTTTCCTTGAAGTGTAAGCATCATGAGGAGAAAATTCAGTTGGGAGCAAATTGAAAAATTTCTACTTTTTCCACTTTTTTTATAGCCGTTCGACCGTCAGCCTCCACACCAACATAAGTCGTTTGGACTCTTCGGCGGGCAACCGCGTAGGAGGTGCTCCAGTATCAGTGTAATTCCCACGTCTGGTAACATGCAGAATTTCCGGTGCAACCGGCGTGTTTTTGGCCCCACCGTCGTCCGGGACAGTGAATATACGCGCAAACCACGCTTGCGAACTCTGAGTTGCACCAGTAAGCCCTTTGTTAGCGGTTCGATTAGTCCATCAGACTACGCTGCAGTTGCGAGTTCCGAAGGTGGAACCGTTCAATCGACCGGAGCGGTCCATGTGGGTCGTCAACGCCGGATCTCTGAGGACTCTGGGGTCGGCTTCCCCTGGGCAGGTGCTCCTTTTCCACCCTCTCGACGACTGTCCAGTACTTTATCTGACGGACAAGTGGATACCTCTATCTGCGGATCTTCACTGACCTGCTTCACCGACGTTTTCCAAGACTACGGTTGGCAAATGGAAACACACATGACTTCCGATATAGGTGGTGCTGGTGGGGATGGCACCAGTACCTTCTTTCCTGGTTCCCAGTCACAGTACAAATATACACAACAGCCATATCGACGTACTCGCACCATCAGCGAGTCGTCTGATGTAGACGACTTGGAAGTAGCCGTACGCATGACAGCCAACAGTCTGCACCAAATCATGCATGAAAACCAGAAGCCGTCATCCGCGGCCCATCCGTCAAACCTAGACCAAGAACTCGGCCAGTCTGTTTTGGGTCAGGTAGGTTTTTCATAATAAACTGCACAACGTTGGTTGCAGGTCCTACAGCGTCATCAGTATATCTTTCTCTTGTCTCTTACCAGATTCACCATGAACTTGCTCGTCTTCACGAAGCCGGGCGGTTTCTAAAACGTCCTGGAGGCTGGCTGCCATCGGGTCTTGGAGGCCTCCACCTCGGGAGCTCTGAAGTGGCCGGTTATATCGACGAGGGACCGACGTCCCCAGCTGGGCCCGAGACTGGCATCGATTGGGAATCTGTTCTCTTCCACGAACGCCAAGCTGCCCAGCTGGGCTGCCTTGAGGCGTTGATTATCATGGCCCACTATTACCTCGGCTTGCCCACGCAGCTGCTATCCGAATGTCCTATCAAGGTGAGTAGACAGTCACCCGGTTCTGTCGCACTTTTTGCAGCGTTAATGTATGAACGTGTAACATCTTCCCGAAACGGGCGCAGGTCAGTCTGTTTTTGGAATTGCATTCTGGTTCCTATTTTCTATCACAGCTATGCTGGATTGCATCGGCCGTTCGGGTTCTGTTTCAAATCGTTTGTAAATGAGTCAGCATATATTTTTATGGAACGACACAGGGCAACCTTTGGCGACGTTTTAACCATCGCAAATGGCAAGGTACAACGCTGGTCCCTCAGAAGACATGGCGTTGGCTTGCTCGGGGAACTCTTTTATAATGAAACAAACTTTTTGAGCAGGTATTTCGCCGTGTTTAGTCTCAGTACCGAACGAAGACGGCAGGGGATTAGTGTAGACGCAGACTATCAAGGCTACATGATCCGTGTACATGTACACACACGGCCGGCCTAACTTGCAGTTCTGCGTAAGTCCGAGTTGTCCGGTCAGTTGGCCGGCCCCAAAGTCACGACCATCAGCACGTTGTGGCAATTAAAAAACACTTTTCCGTTTGTGATGCGAAAACTTGGGCCTTAGTTAGGGCTGAATCAGCCCAATCCTCATCTCACTCTCATCTGCCAGTGGTCTCCGAGTCGAGGCGATTGGGAATGACGGACGCAGTTATTGACGTCACCTGAGAGGCCTCCACTCGGTGTGATGCTTAGTATGTGCGTACTGCTGTAACTGCGACTTAAAAAGGCTGTAATCCATGCGCTCTCAAGCATTAAAAGGTGGTACGGCCCGAGAGTGCCTCATTAATTCGCGCAAATCTACATGCTGCCCTTTTCATGAATACTCCCGCCATCGTGGATAGTTTTGTCCCAAAGGTAACTATTTAATTAGTGCGTTTTTAGAAGCGACTGCTCACTCCTTTCTAGCTACACGACGCTTGTGTTTCGATAACGACCTTTAAGGAGCCGTCTCTCAAAAATTCGCGATCCATTTACTCTTTAGAGATGCGACCTGCATCTTTTGGATGTTTATTGCAACATCCAACCATTGTTCACGCGTTCTCGCATGAATGCTCTTCCACCATAGAACCCTCCCCCCACCCATCACTCGGCATGCCTAAACTTCAAGAACTTAAGAAAGAACTGTACACTTGGAGTAAATATCCATAATTGGAGTCACCTGAGTCACGTCAAAGAAATTTCACCAGGCCAGCACGTCACGGTTGACAGATTGCTGCACCGCTGCACTCAACGACTACTCGAAAGCACGATAAAGGTATTCCAGACAGTTTTTCTCGAGTTTAGATGTCTGTCGTATGCGGTGCCTCGTTTGGTGGCGGTGATGGCGTCGCCAACCGAAAATATCCTACCTCAGTTATCCCGGCCGCAATTATTTTTATCAGCTTTCAGGATGTCCACCGCGCTTTTTTGTTCACTGTTTCCCTAACATGTTAGGCACGAAAAGAAGATGTCAGTTTGGGCGTGGACTACCTTTATCGATGTTCAGAGGGAGGCGACCGACGCTGCATGATCCTGTTGGCGCGTTATCTAGATGCCTCAGTTATCTTCGGTGGTGAAACCAAGGTTGACCCTTTCGACCGGGCGGCGCTGAAGTCAGTACTTAACCTTGCCAGTACTCCGGTAGAGGATTTCCTCGTCCTATTCGGCAATTCTACTTTCCCCATGTCGGTGGCCACAGGCTCCTCAAAGCCCTGGGCGGAGGCTGTTTCCTGGTACCGTCGAGCCATTGAAAACGCCGGTTTGACTCTCCCTGGCTCCCCCGCGACTGTCGACGAGGGCTGCGACGCTGAGGGGCGTTATGATGCTGCGGAGGATCTATGGCCTGTCCACCGATTGCTTGCTCGGATGGCAGAAATGTATGTTGTTGATGGACACGGTCTGCCAGCCAACTATACTCACGCAGGTAGGTTACGTTCTTTGTGCTTAACAAGCCCCAAGTAAAACCTTCAAACAACCCTAGTTGACTTCAAAATCTGGGGACAGAAAGTACGTCTTAGCCTCGAAGATCTCCTATACAGAAGTTTGTCTGCACGGGTTGCTGGCCATCTGCGTTACCAATTTTATTGTCTCATCGATACTGCAAATTTTTAAAGCAAGGAAAGTACGTTTTCACTGGCAGGACGTCGTTTAATAGATGCCACATCAGAATCTGCTATAAATAGCCTCATAAAACGGACGGACAAATGATTAAGCATTGCGGCTTAACAGTATGACAGCCAAACGGCATTAGATGCTTTCCTGTATGAGCTGGGGGGTCTTTCTCCATCACTATTTGACGCTTTTCTCCGCTGAGTATACTCGCTAAACCAGTGACGAAGATGCATTGCTTCTGCAGCTCGCCGCATTAACTTTCTGGGTTGCACTTTTCGATAGAGCACTTTATTTTAGTCATCAATCAAAGCGAGGGCATGGACTGCGACTGCTTGATTCTGTTCAGCCACACCATCTCGCGAGCAAATCTGTCATATGGGCCTGGTGTGGAATGTAAAGATAAAAGGTTCTTCCTTGGTTTACGCGGGCAGTACCACAACGGTGTGGCGCCAGAGCCTGTTTGCGCACAGGCTCACCGTAAGCTTCTCAGGTTAGCGCTACTGAATGCGCGACTTGGTGGAGAATGCCCTCCTCCCCCTTCTCCTCCAACTTAAGTCGGGCGTGTGCCTAAAGTTTCGCACACCTACTGGAACAGTTGTCTCGCTTCAGAAGCAAAGTTTGGATGGAAGGCAAGGGCGGATGTTACGGTCGCATTTGTCACGAAAAGTACACTGGGGTATATCTCACCGAAATACCCTGTATTTCCGCCCCCCACTGCCGTCACTTCACTAATCCTCCGTGGCACACTTTGGATTGGCCGGTTTACAAATGTAATTGATGTTTCAGCTTTGAATCAAAGCAACTCTCGGATGTCTTCATTCGGGTAGAAGCCCATTTGACTGATTTTTAGTCCTGAATGGCGCCACATTTGTTCAGTTGGACCCAAGCAAAGCAATAGCGCTCGCCACAGAAGAGTTTTTGCTCGATGGGCAGCCGAGTTGTCATCCTACAACACAAATTCTTTGACCATGTAATTTTTAGTAGGTGTTTTCTCGGCATCCGGTGATGTCCTTCACCACAAACATTTCGATGTTATATTACGAGTTCACCTTTACAATTTCCTGGCAACGATCGGGTGATGGACCCCAAACACACGACCAGCCAAAGGTTCCTGTATTACGGGAAAGGTAATAATAGGGGCTTTACGGGCGTTTTACATTCTGTCCTTATTACATCTCACGTTCAGTGGTCGTCCATCACCTTGAACAATAAGAATGAACGTTGGTCAAACTTGCTCAGCTCCATAGACACCTTTGCATCCACCATTCAATTTTTGCGAAACTCAGCAAATATGCATGCCCTAGGCATCAAAGTTTAGGAAAAAACTCGTTTGTCTGTCTACCAAGTGTGTGCAGTATGTATTGTTGGGGCGGATGTGGGGAATCTAGCTCTTGTGACTGAGCAACCTATCTTCTGTGTGGTATTTGTGTTAGTGCGTCGTTGCTGATTTGGCGACCTCGTTTAGACATACCTGGAGGGAGGCCTCACAGTCCTCTAGGATATCCTCGTTAGTATGCAAGGATGAATAAAATATATGCGTTCCACCCATGTCAGTATTCCTCATCCTGACGGTGTCTTAAGGCCACACTGCCCTGAGATCCTTCAATTTTAGAGTTGCGAAAATTCCCATATCAGTAACCAGAAGACGAGGTGGCGAGCATACGTAGCTTTCGATAAATTCTCGTCGGTCCAGTACAGTTGTATGCGGACGGGGTAGAAGTAAAACATGTCACCGATAAGAGAAATCGATAAAAGTTCGCCTTAAGACACAGGCGGGGTGTGGGAATGTGAGGTAGAGGGGGGGAGGGGTAATAGCAGTCAGTGTCGGGGGCGGGAGTGCGGAAGGGCGCGGAGAGTTGCAGCGTTAGTCGACCTTCGACCACTGTAGGCGCGGGGCCTGGCCGTGGTTATTCTGTGCGCACAAGATTGGCTTTCGTAGCCTTATGGCGGCCGCTTATGCTGTTGCTAACAGGCGCTGGCCTAGTACCTTAGGATAGCTCGATGGAACCTTATAGATCACACGAAAAGCTTTGTTGGGGTCCACACGATGTCCGGAATCGACAACATGCGCGAGGATGGCTCTTCTTTTGCTCTTATTTTCGCCTTTTCCCAGCCATGCCGGGAAGTGTTCCAGTATTCTCTTGGATAAGCGCCGACTCGTGCGACCAATATAACGCTTAAGGCGAACTTTTATCGATTTATCTTATCGCTGGCATGCTTTGCTTCTACCCCGTTTCCATATAACTGTACCGGCTCCACGAGAATTTATCGAAAGTTACGTATGCTCGCCACCTCGTCTTCTGATCCTTCAATTTGTCTACCTGTCTGCAGTTACCCCTATTATGTCTGCCTTTTCCACCAGTATATTCCATATAAATCACACAGTCGGTACTTTTCATATTTACTCCATTGACTACCTCCTTTTATCATATGCCTAGGTGACCTGTTCTCCGAGGCTGCTGAATTGACCATGCAATTGGCAAACGGACATCTTACTTCTAAGTACTTCGAGCTCGCCGAAGAAGCGTATGCTAAATCTGAATAACCTACACTCATGCTAGTCCCCCCCCCCGAGCTCCCCAACATTCCCCTCGGACCTTCCTGTTTCCCCACACGTGTGTATAACGTTTGCGTGATCGGACTGTACGCTATACAGTCATCTCCTTAATTTTTTTTCATTTTGCCCCATAACTACGACTTTTTGTTTTGTCTACCTCCCTAAGCCTATCACCCAAGTAAACTCTAGTCTAATTCTCAGGCCCGTGTTTGCCATGCGTGTATTTTACCCGTGAGACCTGTGGTTGGATTGTTTACCCCCAAAGAGTACGCAATACATCTTCCACTCAACTGACTTCCGTGGCACCCCTCTCTCGCATGTACTTAAGCAATCAGGACGCTCTTGGTCGGTTTTGACTACTGGGTACTAAGGACCACTGCAAAGACATGCTTCTTGGTTTCTTTGCGTCGCCATATTTTACTGACTGGGAAGACTTTCAGAAAACCACTGAAGCAGGCCCGGCAATTTCATTTCTCTTGAAGCCTTTCACGAGATGTTTCAATTCCTTAAGAACTGAAGGGATTTACCTTTTCTGTTTTGCTTGAGAATGGTGGCAGCGACGATCGTGATGAGGAGGTGTAGACAAGCCAAGGACTGCTTAAACAGTGTCGGTGCTGGTCTATGGACGCCCCTTGGGACCTACGGTACACTTTCTACAATCCTCACGGCAGTCTGAAAGCCTTAGAGCCGGAGACTGACTTCTAACGCATCTGTGGGTGCGTGTGACGTGCGCTTGGCGGAGGTTCCACCTACGCTGACTTCTGGTCAAACCCATATGCAGCCGGCTTGACTTAGACTTGTCTCCTGCGTGAATGAGGCCGATCTTGCACTGCGCACGAAAAGGACGCGTCTTTGCCTATAACTAGAAGTTGTTTGGGGGGGTTGCTGGCCTATGGGGTAATTCAGCCCTTCAGACATACCTGGGCCGTAGTGGTCTTTACAGCGGTGACTTAGGTGGACTGTGAGACCCCCTCGTCGAGGTCTGGTTCGTGTGCGGTTAGGAGACAGTAGGATCGTCTCCAGCCTCGTCGGTCACTGCGCTCGCGCCCGTCGCTGGTATCCCTGGGCTGTGTATTGCCACGAATATAACAAGCATGGAGAGGGCGAGGTTGATTGAGCACAAGTCTGCTTGACGCAAACTTAGACGCGAGTTGTCATTGTCCTGTGAAGTGGTCCACGTCATTTGCAACAAGCATTTTATCGTCGATTATTGAGGCGGTTCTTGATTACTTCGGAGTCGTTGGCTTGTGGGAATGTGCCCGCAAAGTTTTTCGTGCTGTCAGGCGTTTGTGTCAGGGACGTAGCGGCTGCTGTTTTCCCTTATAGTCACAACCAGTGTTGGGCACAAAGTTTTACCGATCTGCAAGTCTTTTTAACTCCCCGGAGGTATAGTCATGGCGGCGTCCCATGTCGGTGTAGAACTTGAGCTGCCTTGTGAGGTTCTCGCCGACGGTGTCACCACCAGGCAGGTAGATGCGATCGACGGACGACGAAGCTGTTACTGCCAAATGTTCCTGAGGACTGTGGGACCACAGGTACGGTTAGTTTAAAGTACGAGGTAGAGTTAGCTGGTCGACCAGTCGGAAACGGAGAGGAGTAAAGGCTGCGCAGTCTCTTACTCTATGCTTTGTTCATAACCAACCACGAACGCAGCAAGCGTGCGTGCATGAAGGAATCCAGAAAGACGTTCGAGGAGAGCGAGGCCATGGGACTCCCGTCAGAGTGACCGTTTAAATCTGTAAACTTCGAGGCAGTGCTTGGTTCGTCCCTTGTCACAACTCCAGGCAGGATTTGTTTCGTGCAAATTTTGATATTTTAGTGTCTCCAAACAACGCCTGTCTAACTTTCCATCAGAACATTTACAGACAAGTGGATGAAGATAAATCCTTACTAAGGATTGTTATCTTCTCTCAAGTGCTTGTCGGACGCTGTGCTCAATCCCATTTCCAGTGGACCTGGTTCGGATAAATAACTGGTGTATGATGAAGTGAGACCGTGCTGGGGAATCCATCAAGGCAAATCAGCGCGTATGCTTCCAACACGACGTGCCAAGGGTCCTGGCGTGGAAGATTGCTAAATTATATGGCAACTTGCTCCATCTCTGTACTGAGTCAGGCTGCAATGGCTCCGCTTTAATGTGGACTCTGGTATTGTCACCTATGTGTGGTCCGATAGCCCCCAAATATGATCTGGTACATGTGGGGAAATGGCCGAATCGCGAGTGGCGCACACGCAGACGGGCAGTCTGACTTTACCTGCCACTGCACCTGAGCCCGCCTGAACCATCGGAGCATTATGGGTGTGAAAGGAGGGAGTGTAGTAGGTGCAACGCAAATCTGCTTCGCTATAAACAGATTCACCCGCAAGTCGCTGCTGGGGTTGGTGGTTGCGACGCTCGAATGATTAGGCAGTCGTGCAGGAGTTTATTACTACATTATCGACCAGATGGGCCTAAAACACCGTCCCCCTACGCACAGAAGGATTTTGTGCTGGCGATACGTCCACCATGTCTACTCAGCGCCCGCATAATTCGTCGCGGTGTGTTATTCACCCCCTTGCCCTTCCGAAGAAGACTCCGACTCCCACACGGACTCCAGTCGCTCCCCCGCAATGAGCGCGATCCCCTTAGTAGCCAGACCCTTTCCCCATACCTGCAAGTTTTCATTGTGAAGGAGTCCTGTATGTACCTCTTAATGATAAATTAACTAAAGCGGTTGTTCGGACTTCGAACTCCAGATCGGACGAGTACCATTTGGTGGAGCCAAAAGATTTGGATGCTGATTGTTGGTGATAGCCATGAGACAGCTATGCTCCCCTGCCTTAGGTGTTTACAAATAGTCCTCTTTGAAACACGAAGAGAGATACTCAGACTTAACGTGCCTCCTCAATGCCCCTTCATGAGTTTAACTATCATCCTGGCTCCTCACCTTACGCGCCTAGTTCGGGGCGTTGGGACCTCTGCCGGGGTTTCCACGCATCCACCGGCATTTAAACAGATCCTGAAAGGGCATTGTCTGGAGACCACCGTGTAATGTGCTGACGAGCTATCCACACCTCATAAATCACCAAGGCATCTCCACCCTGGACTTCGACGGAGGCGCTTCCTCTGTCAGTAAGCGAGGCAGGACTTGAATGGCGGAGCGAGCAGGCTACGCCGCAGCGACGGTCTAACTGTCACTTGTGGTCCCGCCAGCCGCTGCTCAGATCAGTTGTTAAAGTGGCTGTTTGTACTTGTTAGCCGCTTGTTATCTTTGCACTATTCAAAAGAAATTGGGACAACGCAGCAAAAGCTGCATTTTGTACTTAATAAACGTATAAGCCAGTCCGCCGTAGACCATTTATCAGTTTGTGCGTCCGCCCTAACTACAGCTGCATTAAGCGTAAAGGGTCAATCAACGAAGTATCAATGCTTTGTATGTGTCACTATTTTCTCGCTGTATTACATTTCCCTTCCTTGCCGTTGGTCGTATCAGGCCTTAGATAAATTGCCCACAATACAGTCGTCCATGTGAATTGCCGCTTTTTGATTTGAAAAAGTTGGTTTACCACTGAAATATCGTTTCCTGTATTACAGGTGACCTTGCCCAAGATTTCACGAAGATTAGGGTTTTAACCAAGAAGGTTATGGTTACGGTTAGGAGGTGGGTACCCTACCTGGAATTTGGCTCGAGGCCACCTGTACTACAGGGGCGTCCATCTTCCCGTGTCCAGCTAAAAAACTTAAATAGTAAGTTATAAACCAAACTGTGGCTTCTTTTAAGGAACGGCCATTAATTTGACGCACAGAAAGTATGGTGGATGGTGGGTGGACGACCTGTACATTACAGGGATTGCTGTGCGAATGTCTCGACCCCTCTTCGCTTAGGTAACTATCTTCATGTTGTTTGCTTTCCCAGGGTATAAGAGGGCAGACACTCATTTGAAGTCGGATGCCCCCTGTACTCTCAGGCATTTGATCTCTTCTCACCGAGTCCAGGCACCAAGCTAACACCGTGGCTAGAGGCGGTGGAAAACCCTGGAAGAATGTAGAAATATCCAACTGTTTTTTTTACATTTCACTGGACGGTCCCAAAGTCCTGTCATGTGGAAGATGAGACAGAAAAGTTACAGCTTAGGGAGAGTGTGTATGCAATGGGCTCAGAAGGCAGTAGTGGAAACTGCTCAAACCGATAACCGATCCCCGATGTTGTTAGTCCCGACGAGAGGTACGTGTGTGCGTGCGTGCGTGCGGTGGCCTGAGCTTTGTCGGCTGAGGAGAATTGTCGAAAACAAAAATATCGATCGGCTTGACGCTTCCGTCGTCAAAAGTACAGCCACCTGGAAGGCAACGCGGAGGCTGGCAAGAAGCAAATCCTACGACTGCATTCACGCTGCGTGTTTTCAGTGCGGAGCATGCAGATAAACGATAGCCACTGCGTTGCTGTGTCAGCCACTACCTTCTGCGCGCGGACATCACGTGTTCAGCGCGCCTGAACGAATTGGAGCAAGTACGCAGACCGTGGTCGCTAGGGGGGGGCAGGACTACATAAAATATGTGCGTAATATGAAGGGGTTGCAGTCACGAATGCCTAGGACCTGTATGATACAGTAATGGTCAGAAGGTAAGTGCGCATTAAGGCAGAACCTCAGGAGTTGTAGGATTTGGACGTACGGAACTTGCTTCGCGAGAGTAGTTCGACTCTCGACTGCCAGAGTCCGGGGCGTAGAAGTAGAATACGACCTGATACCAAAAAGTGTCATGATTTCATTTGGCAAAAGATTTGTCTCACTCACTTTCCCCAGGAATTGTATTGACGAACTTTTGCCAGAATCGATAGTCAGAAGTCTGAGACACCACAACAGCGATTCTGCCAGTTAGAAAGGTCGAGTACCCTGGAGAAACATGATGGGGCTGAGGAGAGCGCCCTATTTGTGCGCATTGGGAAAGCCATAGAATCGGACAATACCGTTTCTCGAGCTCTCGTCACGCGCTGGTCCATCTACAATATTGCACCTAAGTTCTCTATTGTCATTCTTATGTGTCAGTGCTTTTACGAGCTTGTGTTTGTATGGGACATAGAACTGACAATCCCCCAACAGGCTCTTGACCTTCTGGAGGCAGTCTGTCGTGAACAAGACGACGGTGGAAACTTCCTTGTCCGCAGGCACAGGAGAAGTTGGTTTTTGGTCCCCGAGCGCCCTTATTGTTTGGTTTTCGACCTTGGAAAGTAGATCGTACGGTCTACGGCTCCACGAGGAGGAACTACACTTGGTGTTGGCTAACTTTTATAGGAGCGGGATTTAAGCATTCATCGCACCATGGGCGACCCCGGTGATGAAAGTAGCACCATGTCCGCATAGTGGTACGACTCCGATCCTCTAGAAAGCGGACGTATTACAGTGTATGAACTAAAGTCGCACAAGCCTTCTTGACATCAAGCCGAAAGTCTTCGCAGTGGTTCTATTCAATCACTTCCGTTTGTGCCGCAAGGATCGAAGAAGGAGTACGCACTGCGGTTGTATTGGCCTACTCGTCGTGGTGACAGCAACTAAACCTCCCTTTATCGTGCCGCATGTGAATCGACCGTGAGCTCGCCGACACCTTGATGACGATCGATATTTTTGCCTTCAACGATTGACGCACTCAAAGACAAAGTTCAGTCTCACACGCGTACCTCTTACAGGGGCTGACAACATCAACAGTTGACACTCGGCTCGGTCGAACAATTGTTGCTACTACTATCTCAGTCGCATGTACGCCTCCTTTCTACAGTAAAATTGTCCTGCTAACTCTGTCTTCCCGAAATTTAATATGAGAAACTTCACGTTACCGAGCATCGCACTTCTAGGCTGTCTCCGACCAGGCTGGGGATGTCCACGTCGGCATTCACCTCTCCCACCCTTGTCGCTTCGTGATTTTTTCCGTGTGTTTTACTTTGTCCATCTGGATTCCCTATGGTTGGTCATGCTGAGAGGCAGCATGTCACTGTATTTACCTGTCTAGATTCAAAGCTATTGCTACGTGACAAAGAGCAGTGTTCAGGGGAATATTGCGGAGAACGATTTTCTTGATTTCCCTGCGCAGTCCGTTAGCGTTGTGCCTTCACACCATATTTGTTTATGTACTTACTAGTCTGGGTTCCTAAACACGTTAGCAGACAAACCTAATGTTTTAACGAGTCGTCTTCTGTACATTTCAGATCTGGGCTACACTGGTGACGATGCGCTTTCGGGAAACACCTTTGCAGCAACTGTCCCAGATAAATGCGAATGTGGCGTTAATTAACTTGAAGATGAGTCCTTCTAGAACGATGGGAATTGCCTCGGTTACAGTAGAGGATGGATCACTTAGCATATTGGGCAGTTTCTGTCAAACGGCGAAGATGGGGATGATGAAATTGGCCATTGGATCGACTAGGCCCGCGGTTTCCGTTCGACTTTATATAGGCTTATGGAGGGAGCGTAAGATCAGTCGAATGGACAAACTTTACCATACGAGGCCCCTGTTAAGATAATACTTTTGCGTGGATTCAGACATGCCACATGTTCACAGAATATATCAATTCTGAATGTATTCGGTCGATAATACTTGTGTTTTACTCCATGAATTCCCCTCTCCGATCGCAGCTTCATCGGATGACTTCAATGTTGCTCACTAACTGAGCCGGTCAACTACGTCCTCCCCTACTCGCCAGCTGAGATGGTTCATTTCAGATTTCTAACCTCCTTAGAGCCGTGATGACTCGATGGCCGCCTACTGCCCCGACTGTACGGTGAAATGGGCCAGAGCATCATTTAGTCGAGCCCAGCCCTGATTTTAGAAGGCGTTGAGCAGGCCAGCTGAACTGACGACTATCGAGCGCATCTCCGACCATTCAGGCTGCGGTCTGGCGTACCATGCGGCTCAGATTCCTCCGAAGTCCTCTGCGTG
>CACRXP010000539.1:32683-66192 GCA_902702965.1 Spirometra erinaceieuropaei | reverse complement strand
GTGACTCACACCGCACGCAGCCAAAGAGCCCACCAAACATCCCCCGAGAGGCCGAGACAGCGAAAGAAGGGGAAAATCGACCAGCCTAAGGTCGTCCAGCGTGGCATACCACTATTATTTGACCGATTATGTGCGTTTTCCGCTTTGACGCTGGTGAACTGACCAATCTCTCCGAAACCTCAGCATCCCAATAAACTATTACGATGGGCCTAACTTATCTCTCAGAAGATGATGGAATTGGAAGTTTCGAAAGAGAGGGCTTGGCGAAACCGGGCATCTCCATCATCCATTCGGCCATCGGGGTGAATTGGCAACCGAAAGAATGCAGGGAGGGGGTGCCAAAATATGTTACACTTCTGATGGCAATTCGCCAATTGTCAACACATGACCTTTACGCAGACTGGGAAGAAAAAAGACTGGCCTTCGTGTGAGGTCACCAACTGTCGAAGTAGAATGGTCGACAAATTTAAGACTCCCAAATCAGAAGGCAGGGAAGACAGTTGAATGGACTTCAGGCGGGATCGGGAGCAGGTGGCTACCAAAACGAAACACTCCGCCTGTGTGTGTGCCACACACGGCCCGGTACTCGCAGCATGCAATTGGCTTTCCAGGGAGCTGTCCGGATCTCATGTACGAAAGAGTACTATGGATTCCACGTTCAGGAGGAGTCCATGAGTTTGACTCTCGATACTAAGAAGGACCGAGTTACCCGTCAGTTGGCAGCCTTTGACACCTTGTGATCAGAGAGCACAAAATATGGCTTTGGTGAGGAGAGGATCGTGATCGTCAGCAGTTCACCGCTGCTACAGTTATTCGCGCTGGGTGTGCTGGGTGACCAGGTCGGACGCATACCTCGTAACAGGGTGACAGGTCACTTCACGGACCTCCATACACGCAACGACTGTTCGGTTGGGCCTCACATCTGACTGCACGAGGCTGTCATCCACACAGCGACCAAACACCAGCAACCGCTCCAACTGGAGTACTAGGCCAGGTAAGGGTATTCAAGGGAACCTATCATACACAGTAAAGCTGTGCGTGAAGCTCGCTCTAGTCAGTATAGGGGAATCATCCAGGATGTGGAATAAGAAGATGAAGGCTTTGCGTAAAGCCAGACACAGCTGTCCGTCACCTACTCCACACCCCATGTTATTAGGGAGGGGCTGACATGCAATCTCGCGGGCGGCTCAGGCCATCTCGGGTGGTTTTCACACAAAGTCAGGGTCCTGACACATAGCAGGACCCCAGGGTCATCTGGGCTTCCTAAGCGGCCCTGACTGGTGACACACTGCATGCTCTTCTAACGCGGAATGATCTGAAAACGGTGTCCCAAACAGCTGCTGGTAATCACCCCGTCTTCAAAACGACTGCGGCTTATTCGAACTGAACACGGGGTAAAGGAACTAAACGAAACTACAAACTCCAACCCTCAGCTCTCGCCAAATCTTTCCTGTTCCTCTTGCCTTCGTCGGCATTATTTCAGTGTTTTTGAGTTATTAAGAATCGGAAACATAGATGAACAGGTCGCTAAAACAGTTATCTTGTCTCTTTGGTTTAATTTGGACACTATTTTTTGCGTGGCCATAATTTCTGACCTCCGGCTTGTACCACTCGCCAGTTATCCTGAAAGTGTAGCGACGCACTCCAGTGGGTCAGCGAGACGCGCGGTCATTGGCAGCGAAGCAAATCAGCAGTCCGTCTTGCCCTCGACTTTGGTCACTGGCGTAGTTGGCAGACCAGTCAAACAGTGTAGCAAGCATGAACTTGCCTCGGACGTATCCTGCCCTGACGTAGTCAGCCTGGATCAGAAGCATCCAGGTCAGCCACTCAGTGAACATTGCCCGTTGTCGCTGGCGCCAAAATTTGATTTTGATCAACCTGGCAACCAACATGTCTGAATATGAAAACCAGCAGTGTGTTGCGGCTACAGCACTGGCGAGGGTGCTGGCTGACAGCTTGATGGACCATATTACCAGACGTTGTCTACATTGCATTCATCCTGTGTCGTGCCGTCTTTGCCTGGTTCTGGGGGACCTTAGATCCAGCGCTGTTCGAATGCCCAGTTAGCGCAACCACCCAGGAGACGCTACCAATTCCCAATTGACCTCAGATAAGGTTGTTCTCTGTGGACATGTGTATTCAGAAAGTAAAGTTCGTCCATTAAGCCACTGAGCCGGGAGTTGAGTGAGCGCATCAGGTGTTCATGTAGGCACGCGCGCGCCTGTGCATGCGTGTGCGTGAATCCTCTCGACAAATGCTTGCTCATTAATTGGATTTCTAACCGAACCCAAATGAACTACCGCATCGTCCCATCGTGAATTGATAATGTGGCGGCTTTTGTCATCTTAAATCCCTTAGCCAACCGTAGGTGTCTTGAGCGGCAACGATCGGGTGAAGGACCCCAAGCACACACGACCAACCAAAGGTGCCTGTTATACGGGAAAGGTAGTAATAGAGTATTTTACGGTCGGGACCTATGAATGCATGGAGGAATGGCGAAATATGTGTAGATAATTGGTAAATTCGCTCTTCGGGCGGAAAAGTTTTAATTTATTGACATATAACAACCGAAATTAAGCAGGCCAATTAGAAAAATAAACATTAATTGTCTACAAAGATCGCTTCTCAACGCTCTGAGCTGAGGTCATTGTATCCAATCCACCAGACCGTCTAAAACAGACGATCCAACCTTGTACGATGAAACAGCAAACCGAAATAATCGTGTCGGTCTAAAACCCACTTTAATAAGTATAGTGGGCATTCTTTGTATGCCACAGATGCCTGGGGTCCTTCACCTGACCCCTACCCCTTGAGCATCAGTAGCATTAGTAACTGACAGCCATAATTCCGACGCACTCAGTGTCCTCATTCAAAGTCCAACTTCGTCAGGATCATCCTCCTTGCCTGTATGCGATTCCAGACGCTCTACCACAGTGTGACTGACCGCATCACATGCACACCCGCACATCCATACTGTCACAGCTGTCCATTTCCTGCACAATCAACCCATGCCTTCTGGTGATTGCTGTCTTCTCTTACTAATCGAGACTTTGGCCGATGATTCCGACGTTCAAGGTGATCGCATTGGGCACGATGACTGATGCGGCGTGACGTCCACGGTGTGTCAAACACGCGTAAGGCAGTAGCTATGGCCTAGGATGCACGCATTGTAGCTCAATAAACACGTACTGAGAGTAAGTCTAGTCCTTGAGTAGTCAAACAAGTAACGTTATACACAGTCACGAACTTGCTACAACGCCCATATCAAAGCATCTGATACCACCAGTCTCGCTGTCCTTCTCTGGCACGACTTAACACTGCCAGCATACACCATGGCCTCAGCCGTTATCACAGCCATCTGTGACGGCAACTCTCTGTGTGGTGCAAATTAACTCAGTGCGTCTGGTGTCCTCCATATTCTCTTGCTAACCGAAACTCTATCGAATGATGCTGGCGCTCAAAGTGCACCCGATGCGTCGATCCGCTGCGCATTCGCTTGACTTAATGCAATAATGCATGCTAATTATAGTACACAGGCCATCACGGCAGAGTAACCAAAAGGGACGAAATTAGTCATTGACGGAACGATCAAACCGTTAGTTCTCCACAATGGACGTGACCGAAATTCTGGTGACGTCGCACGAAAGTTCAATTTCAGACATTTGTCTAGAAGATCAGTCATTCGTAATTGAATTCGAAACGTGGCACAGACAGACACCTTTTAGGATTTACCAAGGAAAGGCGATGTGCGTGAACATTATCCCTCACAGAAACTACGAGGCTGTACAAACAACAGCGTTTGTCGACTTTCCTACCAGTTCGATACCACCTCCAAGGGTACTATTCGGAGAACTCTAAGGAAGTAACCTTTTAGATCATAAGATGCTATCGGAGTGTAGGAACGTCGGTTCAACTACGCAGACAGGCAAGAATGTCATGTTCGTTGTCTTTATCACTATAGAAACTTCCCGAGGCCCATCTCCACTGATGAAACCTCGTTCTGTCTGCACAGAATGGTTAAGAGGCCTCATTTTGACTACCGGCAACCCACGACGTTTTTTCTAAGCGGAAGAAATCATGATCCGAGGGTCATGGTTTGAGAGCGCTACCACGATCATCTATAACATCCACACTTTAGGCCAGTCCTGTCGCAAACTGTGGCAACAACAAGTGACTCCTATGCTAACTAATCTCGGATAGAATCTATTTAAAAGCGTTGAAGTTTTGGTTAGGAATGCTATAAACTGACGAAATCATTCTATCCTCACGGTCAGCTCTGTGTGTGTGTATGGGGGAGACTGACGGACAGACTCGTCAATCCACACTCCTCAAAGGAACCACATGGAATACCAGTTAAAGAAATCCATCATAACATCCACCATGATTCGGGGGCCATGGTTTGGGCTAGTAATATACAGACGGATTAATTGGGTCAACGTTTTCGCTCAGGGCATTTGAAATAGGAGGGCTATCACAATCAATTATAATAGCCGCACTTTAGATCCGTCCTGTCGTCAAGTGTGGTTTCTGTGCCAGCCAGTCTTTAAGTATGCTATAATGTGGATTTTAACCGGACAGCGCTATTTCAAATGCCAAGGTCGTGTGCGATTAACGTGACAATGTATTCGGTAGTCAATGAATTGACCCCTGAGGCCGCACAGATTGGCCACCTGATTTCTTCATTTGCGGCTATCCGAAATCCAGCTTTTTTCAAGGACACATCAGAAATCGTGGAACAGCTGAGACAGATTATCGCACAGGGGTGCCGTCGAGTTACTCTGCAGACATGGGAGCGCGTTCACAAATCTTGCTAAGGACACGTGCTGTTATGTGAACTGTAACTGTGGACAAAATCGATTAAAGTAGACTTTTTGCGAGTAATTCACTACGTCAATTTCCTGCTTCGTGGTTAATGGAAGTGCGGTAAATGTTACCTAGTATTAGAGCTATAGCAGAATCTATCTGGAAATTTGTTAACGATGTCAATAGCTCACATGGAAGCAATTGCACTCATGGTTTCCCGAATCTGACAGTGTCCTTCAGTTGCATCCACAATACAGTCCGCCCGTCCTACATTGCTGGCCGAACATCAGACTTTCTAAAGGAAGGCTTATCCACGTGCACCTCTCAATCTGACTGTTCGAAGGTTGAACCCAAAGTTGGAGGTAGTAAGCTGTTCCGCCGCACAGATGGGCTCACTCTCAACTTTGACGCCGTTGCCATTCTTGGGCAAGACGTTGATCAAAAATCAAGGTAGGTGCAAGAAGTCTGGATGTCCACTGCTCGGCCAACCTCCACATTACCCTGCCGTCCTCCCACTTGGGTTTACGAACCTTCTCTGCAGAAGACAGTGGAGGTGTGAAACAACCGCGGCCGCCAATTATCGCCACGCTCAACCAGGACTGGGGACGAAATGGGCAGCGGTGAAACGGGGAGGGGGCGGATTTTACGCCACAGTTGGCATTGACGATCTACGTATCAGGCAAGATACGCCACATAATGAAAGTCATGAAGAGACGTTTCCATCTCCTGGAGATGGGTAGTCGAAACCACTAATCGAAACGTCAGACCGCAGATAAACCTCCCCCCGTGGGCGGACCGGCAAGCACGTAGTACTCGACCCCACTCAGGAAAAAGCACTAGACCATCGCGACATATTGCGTCCTCGCCTTTTTCCTTATAATGGACACTTCTGCGCTCTCGTAACTAGACAGAATTTTATCTACTTCTTCTGCGAAAACAGACTGAAAGAACTGCGAGAAGGGCTCGACTTCTGATCTCATTGTCAGATATCTTGATGCCCTTGTCATTCATCAAAAGTTAATTCTGCAGATTACTACTGCTCACATATTAAGTTGCGAGTTCCAGACGATCGGCAGATTTACGTTTCATTTATTGCCATGTAGACCCAAATAATTTCCTGTCTCCAACTAGTGTATCATACTTCTCCACTAGTGTCGCGTGTGAACCGTTATCGGTCTCCGATGCAGTACGCTAAGCGAAAGCTGCTGTCTACGCAAGGCACTGTCACTTAGCTGACTGCATGAACTTTAAGGTAGCAGCATGCGGAAGGAATTAACGGTCATCAAAAAAAGATGTTCTCCTCTTACCTTTGTACCATGCAAAGTAAACATATCGTGTATGATAGCTTGGTGGAGTAAGACGCCAATCCACACGCCTCAAAGGCACCACATGGAATACAAGCCAAAGGAATCCATCATAACTATCAGAGTAAAGTGGCCCTGAAAGGAGCAACAGTGTCTCACCAGTCGTGGGCATACCCTAACTGCTGCGACCGCAGACCAGGCCCAACTTTGAGGTCAAGGGCAGGCGGCAGTTCTAGCAGTGCCCTCTTACTCTGCACGGAAGCTTGAGAATGTCGAGGTGGCAACGCGCGTCCCACAAGTAGGCCACGCGAGCTGCCCCCCTTCGAGTGCAGTTGGTTGGCCTCGCACGCATACCTGCTATCGGCAGGCAATGAAGATAAGCCAACCCACGCCTGGAAGAAGGCGTTAACATCTGCGAGTCACGTGATGGCGAGCATCTAAGGCAGGCGTGTTAGATAGAGCGCACACTCCGCCAGAGCAGTCGTTTGCCAGAAGCTCTGTACCTCGTTGCATGCCCAACGTGTGGCAGTTACCACACCGAAACCTCTTTACGTCACTTCAGCTACCTTGCCAAATATGATTTAGACGGCTGGTTTACTCGCTGTCGAGAGTACATCGGAAATGCGTGGATAGAGACAAGTTGGTTAAGGCCTGAAAACTTGCTACCTAGGCAGTCGCATGATCGTGTAGTAGAGGCAGGATAGAGGAATCAAGCAAGACAGGGCAGCAGTGGGATTTGTCTCCTTCGTTTTGACTTTCTGGATCGTGTGACTGAGAAGGAAATGCATGGTTGATTTTGTTGTCGTTACTCTTGTGGATGTAGTGCGATACGATCTTGTTCAATTAGAAGATCCTTTCTAATTTTATCCTCCAGCAGTGTTCCATGCCTACGTAATGATGAAGGAAGGCCGGACCACTTCGTCTGTTCATCCATACTGACCATCTTTCTTCCTGACCTGTTGCGCTGAACTGAATTCCTCACATGGGGTTGGGCTGCAGCCCTCTGTATAGGTAGTCTGAAAGAGTTTCCGCACTGTGTGAGCCTCATCCACAAGGTCCATCGCCTCGTCGCCCATATCGATATTTGTCTATTTGTATTTAGACAGAGCAACTCTGTTGTCCACGCCCATGCCATCAATTTAATTCAAGCACTTTAACCCATCCTCACACCTGACCCCTGACTGGGGCGTCTGTTGTCCCAACGGTCATAACGACCAATCTGTTAAGGAATTAAGAATTTACGTATTGGAGTACTTAAGAAAGTAGTGGTTAAGCAGTCGCTATTTTCTCACACTATCGGCTCACTTATTCAATAATTCTAGTGATAGCGACAATGTTTAACACTATCCCAATGACTTAGAATATAAACCAGTTGAAGGGAAACATGGTCTGTGTGGTGTACACGTTTTGTAGCTTACCGGGAATCAGGAGCGACAGGGTAGCTTCAGAAGGCGAGGCAAAGCATGTGATTATACGGTAGGCTGAATAAGATACCAAAGAAATTTCAGAGATGACTGAATACAGCACTGCGGGACCAGGCGTGGGAACTGAACAACTGTTGCGGAGGTGTGACATCTGAAATGAGAACTTTCCCAAATAAAAAGCCAAAAGACGGAGATATTACGACAGTCTTTATTGTAGAAATCAGCTTACTGGCGACTCAGAGATGGGCGACGGAAATTTGTACCATCATGTTGGGAACCAGTCCTTGCTGGGGCCACTCAGAGAGAGAGAGAGAGAGCCATGCTACGGGTAAATCATTTCTGCTGTTTACAACTCCCCACATTCTGAGAACGGGACGCGCCTTGGACTTCTCAGTCGCGGAGAGAATCCGTCCAACTGTGAAAAGCAAAACGGTGAAGTGACTGAAGCTCGAAACTCTGATTAGGACAAATGTCAACTTATGTTTGAACTGCTAATAGAAACGAAGAGACGAGTCCCAGAAAGTTGTCTTGAAGAAGGAGACACAATCTCTGGGACAAGAGCTTTATTAGCCTGACGTTTCGGATTCCTGCTCGAATCCATCATCAGAGACAAATGCAGATACGGGTGGTCCATGCACAAGGGGCTGCAGTATTTATAGGATGCAATCGCCATGCTACCGCATACCTATGAACATTCACGACTCCCCCCTTCATCCGGAATCGTCGCCCTTGGTGTGCAAATGGTTTGACGGCCGACATTCGCATCGGTAATTACTGCAATTTCATCACGTGCGTTAGGTGTTGGTGTGATGATAACTCGACCATTGCTGCTCGAAATTGCAGCAATTAACGACGCGAATGTCCGCCGTCAAACCATTAGCACACCAAGTGCGACGATTCCGGATGAAGGGGGGGAGCCGTGAATGTTCATAGGTATGCGGTAGCATGGCGATTTCATCCTATAAATACTGCAGCCCCTTGTGCATGGACCACCCGTATCTGCATTCGAGCAGGAATCCGAAACGTCAGGCTAATAAAGCTATTGTCCCAGAGATCGTGTCTCCTTCTTCAAGATTATGTTTGAACTTCCCACCCACAAAAGTGACCCCGCGCATCAATCGCACAACTCCCCTATTGGTAGTTCATTGCTCAAAATGTCTTTTTGAAAACGCCTCTTTTGTTCTTGATGTCATATTTCGTGGTAGACTCAACACATGTTTGAAAGCTCCGGCAAACTGACACATGGTTTCGGTGAGCACCCGTCTTCTTCTTCCTTGCTTCAGCAAGCACCGCCAATTAGAAGATACTTCTCTATTCCTCGGCATTTACCAACATCAAAAACCTCTTGTGTGGCCAACCCTTGCTTTAACTGTCTCAGTCCCATTGAAGCAGCCAGCAGAGACAGCAATTGGCAGGCCTACTAGAAGCATACCAAGAATATTTGGTGCAGCAATCGCAACATCTTGGCGGATTAACTAGGCCTTCCCAATCGGCACAGCTACTAATTCTGTTGTACAGTACATTTTCACATGGTTATGATTTTCATTAATTTCCTGCCCCTGTATTCGGGGAAACGCTCTGTTTCTGAACTACCTGTGGTGTCAGCGTTTGCATGGTTTAAGCTGTATATGATGACTATGGCCTTCGCTGAAAAATGTATGCTAGAAGTTCTCTATTTCTGCCTATGTGTTTGAAATGGTTCTCACAGGCTGATGTATCGACAATGTCACTATCCTAAAAGCCGGTAATTTCGAACGACACAAAACCCACCACAAACATTTCTTACAACAGGGACCCCTCTGAATTCTCTTATCCTTACCGCAACGGTATGAAAGCGTCAGACATTGGCTAAACCAGATTTTGAGGTAGCTGTTTGTACGTGTGGCCCTTGTCTCCTTAAGACGAGCTACGCAGTAGATGCGTTGGACCAATGCAAGAACTAGATGAGAGTCCGGAATGCGTTATTTGGGATGCACACCCATAACAAATGCCAACCTTTGGAGTGTGGTGGCACGCCCAGGTGCGGGCTTACGCCGCTCCGGTTGGAATCTTAGCTGCCTCCTTTTTTTCCTGCTGTGCAAAATCCTGGTCAGTTGTATGTTGTGGACCAGGGGGTGTGGTGGTACGCCTAGGTGCGGGTTTTCGCCGTACCAGCCACCTGCTGCCTCTTCCACCTCCGCTCTTCTTGACTCCATCGTGACACCGGGTCCAGGTGGGGGAGGAGAGAGAGTGCTAGATGCTGCCAAGTCTGCTATCCCTATATACGAGTACGCGCGCAAGTTACCGTCCCTGCTCCCACTCTGCTGTGGGACACGCAGTAGACATCGTCGAAAACGACGCACGAACTGTCCCCTGTGGCCCCGCCAGCCACTGCCTAGGTCAGTTATTAAAGTGGCTGTTTGTACTTGTTAGCCGCTTATTCTTTTTGCACTAATCAAAAGAATTTGGAAGCCCACCATGACAACTGCAGAAAAGAAGTACTTATTTATAAGACTGCTTTTTCAAGGGAACGCAGCAAGTGAACTGGTAAGAAGACGTCTGAAGACAGCGATCACTAGCGCTTTCCCTGCGGCGAACTTACGTGTGTGTTTCACGAACTCTCCCCTCCTACGCTTGGGAGGTAGAGACCGACTCCCGTTGCAGGCCACATCGATGTGTATTTACTCATTCAGTTGCTCCTGTGGAGCGGGATACATTGGCCGTACAACGAGGCACCTGGAAAAGAGAGTACGTGAACACATACCGGCCTGGCTAGGCAGAGGTGAAAGGAAATCAATCTCAAGTTCTATTCTTGCACATCTTGTCGATACGAATCACCGAGTAGATGCTAAGGAAGCCTTTCAGGTTGTCTACCGGACACCGGTAAGCTGCTCCAGAGGCCTACGTCAACGGGTGATAGCTACAGCCGAGGCAGTGGCTATAGGGCTAGCCAATCCAGTGCTATGCTGTCAGAAGTCTCTGACACAGGCGCTCTGTCTTTCGTGACCAACGTCGACCCCAGATGGTGATTGCACGTCGCCCCAACCTCCTGATGACAGTGGTGTGTACACAACGTACTGACGTACAAACATTACTCACAGCCTATGTCCCCCTCTCCCTCGCCCCCTTTACCCAATGACCACGACACGCCGACCACGCCATAGCACTCCTCGTCATACGAGTGGCGTGAGAACGATGGGTGTTACTAGCCCCTGAATCACTTATAAGCCCTGTAACTTCGCATAATTTAAACTTCTATGTAACCGTTTTGGCCTGATGATGAGTTACCGAAAATACGTGTTTGCCAAATTGAATTCGCTGAATTGATATTCGCTGAATTTGGAATGAGTTAAAAAACACGTTCAAATTCAGCTTGCTCTCCTAGGCTGACGTATCGACAGAGTCACTATGCTAAAAGACAACAATTTTGAACGACGAGAAACCTACCGCAAACATCCCTTAAAACAAGGCTGCGCTCTGACGTTTATTATGCTCACCGATACGATATGAAAATGCCAGTTATTGACTAGATCAGTTTTTAAGGTAGCAGTTTGTACTTGTGAACCGCTTGGTCTCACTATATTCGATGTGGCGAGGCGATATTCTCGGGGTGAATGTCCTCAAATATATGTTTTTTAATCTTTCAGAGCATAGGAAGTCACGCATTTGTTAGAAGTCGGATGACCCCCTGTACTCTCAGACGTTTGATCTCTTTTCCCCAAGTCCAGGTTCCAGACTAGCACCGCGTCTAGAGGCGGTGGAAGACCCTGGAAGAATGAAGAAATACACAACTGTTTCTACTTTTCACAGGACGGTCGTAAGGCCCGTCGTCCAAATTCCTGTCGTGTGTAAGAGAAGGCAGAAAAGTTACAGCTTGGAGAAGCAGAGGGAGAAAGTGTGTGTGCAATGAGCTCACGGGCCCCTGCCGACAAGGAAGCAAAGTCAGTCGCTACAAAGACTTCCCTGAAACATCTGCAGATCAACCCGACCAACTGGGAAGACCTCGCCCGAGACCGACCGATCCGAAGGAGAGCAAGGAAGACAGGCGCAGCGATCTATGAAGCCAACCGCATCACTGCCAAATGCTAGACACTCAAATCTCAGCTGCGCCCACCTCGCAGCGCCAACGCTCAACCAATCCCGACCTGCTCACGCTGTCAGCGGACCTTCGGCCTTGTAGGAAATCGTACCAACTGCAGCACCCGGACTACGCCAGATGGTGCCTCCTCATCCAAATCCGCCTCATCCTCCACGCCAACAAGTAACATTGACCGCACTTCCGAACCCCCACTACAATTTATCCCCCCCCCTCCTCCTCTTCCATTGCCTCAACATCCGTTACAGCGGCTTCTGTACCCACCACAGCTGCACACAGTCCTGACACACCAACAAACATTAGTCCCCTCCGACCAACAACTCCAGCGATGTGGACTCGATCCATACCTGTCCTCATTGCGATCGCACCTTCACCTCACACATCGGCCTTCTCTGTCACTTGAAAATCCATCGCACGGAGATTGACGAACCGGTGCCTGGGCACTAACCTACACTTGCCGCACCTGCCTGCACTGCCCACACTGCATCCGCACATTCATGCACCGCATGAGCCTATTCGGCCACATGCGTGTCTACGAGAGCGCAGCTGACCGCAGCCCCGACACACTTAGCACATCCAGCACACCCATCATGCCTAGCACCGCCCACGCTCAGCCGCAAAGCGCGTTCATCGCCACCAGCTCCATCGCACTCAGAACTCAGCAGTTTGCGACCAGGATGGTCCTCTCCGGTCGAGGTCGCATCGTTTTTTTTTGCAGGTCACCTGACCCAATTGCAGAAGGATGTCTTCATATTGCAACCGACTCTCTTCACTGCCGTTCCGCAAGTTTTGGCGCGCATAAAGTAGAAGGTCTATCATCAGGTGTCTGGTTCGAAGTTGAAGCTCAGCCATCTTGAACACCGCCATTAATCAGAAGTTGCAAGAAGTGGAAAGAGTATTGTTTTCGTGTTTTTTTCCTTTTAAGCAGAGTTATATGGGTCGGACCACATTTCGTAGCCGTACCTGCAGCTGACAAGCCCCAGCCTAGCCCCAACCCTAACCCTCAACCCTTACCCCTAACCCCTAACCACAGCCCCCACACCTAACCCTAAGCTCTAACGCCAATCCCTCACCCTCACCCTGACCCCTAACTCCAACCTCTAACCCCCAACCCTAACCCCAACCCCTAACCCTGACCCCTAATCCTAACCCCTAACAAGTACGGTTATGAAGTAAAATCTTACCTTTATATATAAGTCATTTTATGGTGGCGGCTGAAATTACTGTTAAATTTGTCTTGTCTGTCTGAGGTCTTCGTTCGTGGTTAGAATATCTTAACGATGAAAACGACTTGATCTTTCATACTTATATCTCACCTTCGGTGACCGCTCGCCACAGTCCTTACCTGGCACCCAACTCCAGTGTCCACACCCAAGTAACCGCCTCAGCGGACGAACTAATGCAAATGAGGGCGCTCGGCGCTTTGTGCCCCCACACCCGGTAATTCTGCTCCCATCCTCCCCCTTAATCCTTTTCCATTCCCCCTCCCCTTTCTACTTCAGTCGTTCTACGGAGAGGACGACATACAATCGCGTAGAGGGCTCAGGCTAACTCGGGTCGCCCTGCACTAAACAAAGTCGTGACCCAGTGAAGTTTAGCGGCCGTCTGGAATGTCTTAGCAGCCCTATTTAGAGATAGCACTGCTCGACCCCTTGTGAGGAAGGGGTCAGTAATGGTGCCCTAAACAAATGCTAGGAAATCACGCCACCCGCTAGTATACCGTGGCTCGTAGATGCATAACTCGCGGTCGAAAACGACAACAAACAACAACCACTCTTGTCCCCCTCCCCGCCCCCCGTCCCCCGGCTGCTAGGACGAGTCCGCTCAGTCTGGCAGCCTGGAATGTTCGTCCACGACGGGGAGCCATCTAGAACGACAGAGCAGCTGAAATCACCGTTAAATCTATGCTGCCTGTTTGAGGTCTTCGTTCGCGGCTAGAATGCGCTAACGAAGGAAGTGACTTGATCTTTCTTATACTTCTCTCACCCCTGTGTACTTTTATTTAACGACATACTGGAAATCTATCTCTTTTTTTCGAATTTAATGAGGTTCTGTGTCGTGGACTCAACAGTGCCTATTTCTTGCTCCTCTGTGATTATGCCAAAACATTTAGTTAATCATTTTTCGTCGAAATAGCGGGCAGAGTCTAGTATCTCAATCCGTTCGTCTGGAACACAGACCGTTACATAATGCAAGGTTTTTTTGAAAAAAAACTTGGTCAGTTGCTATGCGGACCAGGCGGTGTGGAGTGGAACGCCAAGGTGCGGGCTCGACCGTGCCATCCACCTGCGCCCTCCTCCGCCTTTGGCCTTCTTCACTCTGTCTTGACAGCGGGTCCAGGTGAAGGAAGATGAGAGAGTGCGGTAGATGCTGTGCAAGTCTACATCCACTATGAGGCAAATCATGCACAAGTCATCGTCCCTTCTGTCAACTAGCTGCGGAGCACACGGTGGACATCGTCGGCAACGACAGTCAAACTGCCCTGTGTGTGTGTGTGTGTGTGCTCGCGTGTATGCAATGGGCTCAGAAGGCAGTGGTAGAAACTGTTCAAACCGATAACCGATCCTCGATGTTGTTAGTCCCGACGAGAGGTACGTGCGTGCGTGCGTGTGTGCGTGCGTGCGGTGGCCTGAGCTTTGTCGGCTGAGGAGAATTGTCGAAAACAAAAATATCGATCGGCTTGACGCTTCCGTCGTCAAAAGTACAGCCACCTGGAAGGCAATCCGGAGGCTGGCAAGAGGCAAATCCTACGACTGCATTCACGCTGCGTGCTTCCAGTGCGAAGCATGCAGATAAACGATAGCCACTGCGTTGCTGTGTCGGTCACTGCTTTCTGTGCGCGACCATCACGCGTGCAGCGCGCCTGAACGAATTGGAGGCAATATGCAGCCGGTGGTCGTTTGAGCGGGACAGGACTGCATAAAATATGCGCGTAACATGAAGGGGTTGCAGTCAGGAATGCCTAGGACCTGTATGATACAGAAGCGGTTAAATTGGTACTTGGATCAGCCAACTCTTAAGACTGATAGATTTTACCATTCGCATATGTTTTCTTTTCAACAAACTGTGGCAGATGGGGCAGCTGAAAGTGAATTTTCCCTGTCTGCGTCACTATTGGACAATCTCTCGTCTCGGTCCTGGCGAGTATTAGGGCTGAACTTAAACCTCTATTCCTCAGAAATCCGAGGTAGGTATATTATTTCCCTTTTAAGAATTCAATAAAAGGGAAACCTGGTGACCAATGGGTAAAGTGAAAAAGTAGATACGGCTCTGAGCTTCTAGGCCATTTGTGCTACACTAATTATTTCACACTGGACGTCTCCTGCGCTTTGCAGAGGCCGCCACAATACGGATCACCTGACCAACTTCCCACTGCCATAGGAATGATCGATAATGAACGAAACTCCATTCCCACACCCGTCCTCTCATTCCCCCCGCATGACTGACTGCTGTCCTGCGTGTTGAATTTTACTCACGTCTGACAGGTTTTCACTGTAATCTGGACTCGCTTGCTTAGGTAACTCCCCTCCCCCTTCTCCCTCGCCATGCGCACCCGTATATCAGATTAACAATGCGTTTTATTTACCTATCATGTTTCACCCAGAATCAACCGTCAGATATAGGAGACACCGCAACAGTTACTACGCCAGTTAGGAAGAGCTTGTGTTTGTATGGGACATAGAACTGACGATCCTCCTTCTTGGCCTTCTGAAGGCTGTCTGTCGTGAACATGACGACGGTGAAAACTCCCCTGTCCCCATGTACGGTTACAGGGATTTGTCGTCCTCGAGCGCCCTTATTGTCTAGCGTTTGATTTTGGAAAATAGTTCACACTACCTATGGAACACGAGGAGGGACGACACCTGGCGTCGGCTAACTTCAGGAGTAGGTGTTCAAGCAGTCGTCGTGCCATGTACGAACACCGGTGATGAATGCGGTATTTTCTAGGCTTGATTGATGTGTAATGGCGTAGCTACTGCACTCACAGTTTGTCCACTGCCCCTTTTCGTTGCTGCTTCTGATCGGAGCCATGCATCAGATGTCCGGCGGGAAAACACCGGGATCTGACGCAATCCCGAATGAAGTCTACAAGCATGAGGACCCCCGACTGATGGACAAACTTACAACGATGTACCAGGGGATGTGGCGCAAAAGACAAGTTCCCCAAGATTTCAAGGACGTGAAAATCGTTCATCGCTACAGACGGAAACGAAACCGTCAACCCTGTGAAGATCACCGAGCCATCCCCCCATCCCCAACATTGCACTTCCAAGAAAACCGGTACGGATTCCGATGGAGCTGCGGAACCGTAGATGTGACTTTCGCCGTCCACCAACTGCAAGGAGATGCAGACCTATCTCTATACTACCTTCATAGACCCAACTTAAACCTTGGACACGGTGAATCGCAATGGACTCTGAGAAATCATGTTGATATTTGATTGTCCTGAACGATCTATGCACATGGTACGCTGCTGCTTCTGATTATGGGTTTGACTGTGAATTCGAAAGGTCCGGTGAATATTACAGCGATCGAGTTTCTTCCTTCTCACCAGATGAAGTGTTTGACTTTCCCAGGAAAAACTACAGGAAAACGCCTCCATACATGCAATGCGACTGTTTATCTTATTGACCGTATTCAAACAAGGCATTAAATCGGCAGGAAAATAATTTACTGCCGACCAACATTTGGGCCTATAGACTGGCAGGATACATGTGACCTGAAACTACTTGCCCCCCAAATGTCTTAGCATGTAGCAGTTGTACTAGGACGGGGCCACTTTCAGTGACCCAGTACTTAGAACTCCAAACCAGAATGCTAGGGACTTGGACCTGACGCGCATCTGTCGGCTCCAGTCCGCCTCTGCTTTAACTCATAATAAGCTTCTTCCAGAAAGACAGACAGACAGATAGACCGACCCTCCATCTTACCGCCTCACTGAGCAAAAGCTCTTTAATCAGAAACCCCAGCTTCCGCGCCCGGCAGCAGGGTTCCGCGAGTCCGGCAACTTTTTACCACAACACGCCTTGACAAAGGTCTTCCAGCAGCATTCACTGCCAAAGCCATGTTTGTATTCAAGCGTTTCGAATAAAAGAAGTTATCCACTCGTCGTCAGAGGAGGCAGTGTTGTGGACAGCCCTCTCATTAGAAGGCGCGCAGTTTGCAATGACTCCTGTCTGACTTGCAGATCGTCCAAGGTCAACACTTGGCGCTGCATGAGTCACCCTTCCACCGCGGTTGGCGTCCTTCCCGTCTCGTCGGCCCTGGCTACCATCGGTGACCAAGGATAATTGCGCCTCCTCTCAACGGGCCGAACAGTCAACACAGACGACGTAGCAGCTTATGGCTGTCAATCAGTACGAAGAAGCCTTCTGATAGATTATCAGTCGTGCGCTCTCTGGGCAAGGTCAATCTTTTAAACGCTTTGACAGTACAGTGACTAGTGAGCGGTGTTATTAGGCGAGAATGTCTACTGTCAAGAAGCGAAAAAATATCAAGTTCCACCAGAAGACTCAATATCGACGTACCCACAACACATCTTTTCTCGGACGAGCAAACTGTTAGCTCAGTCATGTGCGCTACTGTTGCAGCGTTCCCAGCCTCTACGGTTGCGGTAGACAACGATCAGCTTAACAGCTAAACCACAGTCTCCACAGTCAGGATAGTACTGCAGAACTTCATCTCGAAGACTTAAAGTACTTGGTTCAGTACTCGATCCCAGGTTCCAGGTTTCGCTGGTTGGATGTGTTAGCAACCAATTCTCGTTAGCCTTCTCTTTGAAAGTCGTCTGACTGAGCGAATTTCCTCTGTCGTAGAGAGGTGTCCGGATATGAGTGCAACATGTCCAATGAAGGTTTATTTGGTAATCTATGCTTTCATAAGCATCGGGCGAAAAAAATCGAAAACATGGCACCTCATCCCCCTCGGAGCTCAGTTGTACTGCGCTTAATCCTGACAGGCATTATCACTGAAAGTGCTACACATCACCTCTTTCACCCGACTTCCTTTCTCACCCTGTATGAAGTCTAACGACGGGCACTTACGAGCCCTAGCAATTCAGGGGATTCAGTTAGAGGGTGGCCAGCCTGTTCAGTTTCACCCCCTAACAACCAGTGCATCTGCAAACACTGAACCAACAAGCTCTGGTATACACTGCTGGCCGTAAGCCTGCATCGCTGGTTTTTTTGTTGATTTCCTCTTGGTAGCCCATTCTTCGAGTACTTGTCAAAACCTCGCTGAATTCGGTTTAAAATCTACTTCCGTCATGTAGTCTTGCGGCCTTTTTGGCCTTTTCATGTGTGTGAGAGCACGCATAAAGTTATTTTGAAAGACAGTTTCGAAAAGGGGTTATGTCTGGCGTAGTAGTGGTGCGGGTAAGTTGCGCTCAATCAGGGGTGGGGCGGGGGCTGGGGGTTTTCGAGGCTTTATAGTGTTCTCCTATATGACCGCCCCGAAATTTCTAAGTAAATTTCAGTGTCACTGAAGTGTTAGAAATGTACGGATAGCAGATATAAATGGTGCGACGACAGTGTAGCATGGTGATCCACATTGGTGCAGCACACGGATCCACGAGTTTTGCCCTCGGGTACTGACTGAAAACGGACGTTCTAAAGCGATTTAGGCTTCACTCATCCGATCTACCCATCTGGTTCCACGAAAGGAGGTACATGTAACTCTTTTGTCTTGGAGCTCCTTAAAGTAGCACAAGTAATACATCTCACATTTGCGGAAGTACGAAGTAAGTACGAAAGTCGTTGTCTAGATGATAGTGTCGTAATTTCGCGACTAACGCCTCAACATAACTCCCATGATAGAATAATTTTTGTTTTCAATGTTGAAAGGAAATTACCACTCTTTGGAAAATTATGCCTGATACATGCATAAAGGCTTCAAATTTCGGGGTCTGACAGCTACAGATCAACATGCAGATCAGAGAGATTACGAATACTTACCGACACACAATTCAAGTACCTAGCAGTCTACAGAACAGGTGCCATTTCTAGTTTATCTGGCGTACATTTGACTAAAATGATAATTTCTGGGAGGACACGGAAATACGTACCCCCCCCCTCCCCGTACTGCAAGTAGCCTTGTGCTAAATTCCAAGAGGGTTAGGGTTAGCGGCAGGGTCATGAGACAGGAACAGGTGCCAGCATGGAATCTAACACAGAGCGACCTGTAACACAGGGGTTATACATTTCCTTGTCTAACCCAATTTTCTAGCATTTGCATTGTCCACAAAAACGCGGACTAGATCCAAAGATACCACATATCGCCAAAACTGCAGACACGGAAAAATCAGGACCACGGTTCTTGCATAAATGGTTGTCACGAATTTGTAGGCCTAGTATAAGCATGCTTAATTGCACTACATCCACAAGAGCAACGACCACAAAATCAACCATGTATTTCCTTCTCAGTCACACGATCCAGAAAGTAAAAACGAAGGAGACAAATCCCACTGCTGCCCTGTCTTGCTTGGTCCCTCTATCCTGCTCTGATTACACGAGTATGCGACTGCCTAGGTAGCAAGTTTTCAGGACCTAAACACCTTGTCTCTATCCACGCATTTCCGATGTACTCTCGACAGCGAGTAAACCAGCTGTCTAAATCATATTGGGCAAGGTAGCTGAAGTGACGTAAAGAGGTTTCAGTGTGGTAACTGCCACACGCTAGGGATCCAACGAGGTACGGAGCTTCTGGCAAACGACTGCTCTGGCGGAGTGTGCGCTCTATCTAACGCGCCTGCCTTAGATGCTCGCCATCACGTGACTCGCAGATGTTAACGCCTTCTTCCAGGCGTGGGTTGGCTTATCTTCATTGCCTGCCGATAGCAGGTATGCGCGCGAGGCCAACCAACTGCACTCGAAGGGGGCCAGCCCGCGTGGCCTACTTGTGGGGCGCGCATTGCCACCTCGACATTCTCAAGCTTCCGTGCAGAGTAAGAGGGCACTGCTAGAACTGCCGCCTGTTCTTGACCTCAAAGTGGGGCCTGGTCTGCGGTCGTAGTGTTTGGGGTATGCCCACGACTTAAACTGGTGAGGCGCTGCTGCTCTTTTCGGGGCCAGCGCTCTCTGATAGTTATGATAGATTCCTTTGGCTTCTATTCCATGTGGTGCCTTTGAGGAGTGTGGATTGGCGAGTCTGTCCGTCAGTCTCCCCCATACACACACAGATCTGACCGTGAGGATAGAATGATTTCGTCAGTTTATAGCATTCCTAATCACAATATTAAAGCTTTTTAAAAGATTCTATCCGAGATTAGCTGGCACAGGAGCCACTTGTTGTTGCCACAGTTTACGACAGGACTGGCCTAAAGTGTGGATATTATAGATGATCGTGATGGCGCTCTCAAACCATGACCACCGGATCATTACGCCTTCCGCTCAGGAAAAAAACGTCGTGGGATGCCGGTAACCAAATGTAGGACTCCTAAACATTCTGTGCAGACAGACTGAGGTTTCATCAATGGGGATGGGTCTCGGAAAGTTGCTATTAGTGATAAAGACCACGAACATGACATCTCTTGCCTGTCTGCGTCGTTGAACCGACGTTCCTACATTCAGATAGCATCATATGATCCGAAAGGTTATTTCCTTAGAGTTATCTGAATAGCACCCTTGGAGGTGGTATCGAACTGTTAGGAAAGCCGACAAACGCTTTTGTTTGGACAGCGTCGTAGTTTCTGTGAGGGATAATGTTCACGAATTTCGCCATTTCGTGGTGTCTGTCTGTGCCACGTTCCGAACTCAATTACGAATGACCGATCTTCTAGACAAATGTCTGGAAATGAACTTTCGTGCGACGTCACCAGAATTTCGGTCACGTCCATTGTGGAGAACTAACGGTTTGATCGTTCCGTCAATGACTAATTTCGTCCCTTTTGGTTACTCTGCCGTGATGACCTGTGTACTATTATTAGCATGCATTATTGCATTAAGTCAAGCGATTGCGCAGCGGATCGACGCATCGGGTGCACTTTGAGCGCCAGCATCATTCGATAGAGTTTCGGTTAGCAAGAGAATATGGAGGACACCAGACGCACTGAGTTATTTTGCATCACACAACGATTTGCTGTCACAGATGGCTGTTTTCACTGTTGAGGCCATGGTGTGTGCATGCGGTGTTAAGTCGTGCCAGAGAAGGACAGTGAGACTGGTGATATCAGATGCTTTGATATGGGCGTTGTAGCAAGTTCGTGACTGTGTCCAACGTTACTTGTTTCCCTACTCAGGGACCAGGCTTACTCTCAGTGCGTGTTTATTGAGCTACAGTGTGTGCATTCCAGGCCATAGCTACTGCCTTACGCGTGTTTGACACACCGTGGACGTCACGCCGCATCAGTCATCGTGCCTAATGCGATCACCTTGAACGTCGGAATCATCGGCCAAAGTCTCGATTAGTAAGAGAAGACAGCAATCACCAGAAGGCATGGGTTCATTGTGCAGGGAATGAACGGCTGTGACTGTATGAATGCGGGGATGTGTATGTGATGCGGTCAGTCACACTGTGGTAGAGCGTCTGGAATCGCATACAGGCAAGGAGGATGACCCTGACGAAGCTGGACTTTGAATGAGGACACTGAGCGCATCGGAATTATGGTTGTCAGTTACTAATGCTACTGATGTTTTAGACGGTCTGGTGGATTAGATACAATGACCTCAGCTCAGAGCGTTGAGAAGCGATCTTTGTAGACACTTAATGTTTATTCTTCGAATTGGCCTGCTCAATTTCGGTTGTTATATGTCAATAAATTAAAACTTTTCCACCCGAAAAGCGAATTTACCAATTATCTACACAGATTTCGCAATTTCTCCATGCATTCATAGGTCCCGACCGTAAAATACTCTATTATTACCTTTCCCGTATAACAGGCACCTTTGGATGGTTAGTTGTGTTTGGAGTCCTTCGCCCGATCGTTGCCGCTCAAGACACCTACAGTTGGCTGAGGGGATTCCAGTTGGCAAACGCGGGCACGTTATCAGTTCACGTTGGGACGATGCGATAGTATATTTGGGTTCGGTTATAATTCCAACTAATCAGCAAGCACTTGTCAAGAGGATTAACGGGCACGCATGCACAGGCGCGCGCGTGCCTACATGAACACCTGGTGCGCTCACTCAGCTCCTGGCTCAGTGGCTTAATGGACGAACTTTACTTTCTGAATACACATTTCCACAGAGAACATCCTTATCTGAGGTCAATTGAAAATTGGTAGCGTCTCCTGGGTGGTTGCGCTAACTGGGCATTCGAACAGCGCTGCATCCAAGGTCCCCCAGAAGCAGGCAAAGACCGCACGACACAGGATGAATGCAATGTGGACAACGTCTGGTAATATGGTCCATCAAGCTGTCAGCCAGCACCCTCGCCAGTGCTGAAGCCGCAACACACTGCTGGTTTTCATATTCAGACATGTTGGTTGCCAGGTTGATCAAAATCAAATTTTGGCGCCAGCGACAACTGGCAAAGTTCACTGAGTGGCTGACCTGGATGCTTCTCATCCAGGCTGACTACGTCAGAGCAGGATACGTCCGAGGCAAGTTCATGCTTGCTGCACTGTTTGACTGGTCTGCCAACTACACCAGTGACCAAAGTCGACGGCAAGACTGACTGCTGGTCTACTTCGCTGTCAATGGCTGTCCGTCTCGCTGACCCACTGGAGTGCGTCGCTACACTTTCAGGATAACTGGCGAATGGTATAAGCTGGAGGTCATAAATTATGGCAGCCCAAAAAGTTGTGTCCAAATAAATCCAAATAGACAAGATGGCTGTTTTAGAAACCCGTTCACCTATGTTTCCGATTCGTAATAACTGAAAAAAACTGAAATAATGCCGTCGAAGACAAGAGGAACAGGAAGGAGTTGGCGAGATCACTCTGACAGGAGAGCTGAGGGTTGGAGTTTGTAATTTCCTTTAGTTCTTTTACTGCGCGTTCAGTTCGAATAAGCCGCAGTCGTTTTGCAGACGGGGTGATTACCAGCAGCTGTTTGGGACACCGTTTTCAGATCATTCCGCGTTAGAAGAGCATGCAGTGCGTCACCAGCCAGGGCTGCTTAGGAAGCCCAGATGACCCTGGGGTCCTGCTATGTGTCAGGACCTGACTTTGTGTGAAAACCACCCGAGATGGCCTGAGCCGCCCGAGAGATTGCATGTCAGCCCCTCCCTAATAACATGGGAAATGGAGTAGGTGACGGACAGCTGTGTCTGGCTTTACGCAAATCCTTCATCTTTTTATTTCACATCCTGGGTGATTCCCCTATACTGACTAGAGCGAGCTTCACGCACAGCTTTACTGTGTATGATAGGTTCCCTTGGATACCCTTACCTGGCCTAGTACTCCAGTTGGAGCGGTTGTGGATGACAGCCTCGTACAGTCAGATGTGAGGACCAACCGAACAGTCGTTGCGTGTATGGAGGTCCGTGAAGTGACCTGTCACCCTGTTACGAGGTGCGCGTCCGACCTGGTCACCCAGCAAACCCAGCGCAAATAACTGTAGCAGCGGTGAACTGTTGACGATCACGATCCTCTCCTCACCAAAACCATATTTTGTGCTCTCTGATCAGAAGGTGTCAAATGCTGACAACTGACGGGATAACTCAGTCCTTCTAAGTGTCGAGAGACAGATTTGGGGACTTCTCTTTAACGTGGAATCCATAGTACCCTTACGTGCATGAGATCCGGACAGCTCCCTGGAAAGCCAATTGCATGGTGCGAGTACGGGGCCGTGTGTGGCACACACAGGCGGAGTGTTTCGTTTTGGTAGCCACCTGCTCCTGATCCCGCCTGAAGTCCATTCAACTGTCTTCCCTGCCTTCTGATTTGGGAGTCTTAAATTTGTCGACCATTCTACTTCGACAGTTGGTGACCTCAGACGAAGGCCAGTCTTTTTTCTTCCCAGTCTGAGTAAAAGTCATGTGTTGACAATTGACGAATTTCCATCAGAAGTGCAACATATTTTGGCACCCCCTCCCTGCATTCTTTCGGTTGCCGATTCACCCCGATGGCCGAATGGCTGATGAAGATGTCCGGTTTCGCCAAGCCCTCTCTTTCCAAACTTCCAATTCCATCATCTTCTGAGAGATAAGTTAGGCTCATCGTAATAGTTTATTGGGATGCTGAGGTTTCGGAGAGATTGGTCGGTTCACCAGCGTCAAAGCGGAAAAAGCACATAATCGGACAAATAATAGTGGTATGCCACGCTGGACGACCTTAGGCTGGTCGATTTTCCCCTTCTTTCGCTGTCTCGGCCTCTCGGGGGATGTTTGGTGGGCTCTTTGGCTGCGTGCGGTGTGAGTCACCACCTCGTCGGGGGAGGTGATTAAGCCTCTGTCGGGCTTGGTCGGTCTGGCGGCTCTTTTTCTGCCTCGTCGAGTGAACTCGTCGTCGGGCTGTTTGCGCGGCCATCCTAAGTTTTGTGTGATCGTCTGGGCGTGAGTTATATGAACGTAATGACGCAGGTCTTTGCAAGCTGCAGGAAGGTTTAGAGGCTTTCCCCGCCGGAAAGTTTATCTTGTTCAAAATAAAGGCGCATCCCTTCTCTCTCTAGCAAGATTACGAAACTGTCACCTAGACAACGACGTTCGCTTCTAATTTGCACTGCCTCAAATTGAGATGAGCGGGAAGTAGTTTACAGTCGTTCTGACCACGCCCATTTGTCAGTTTGTCTCCTACTAATTACTCCAGTGAGCAGTAGTGATCAAAATACTTGCGCGGCAAAAACGAAGATTTGGACGACCAGTTAACCCCTCTTTTTATCTGCCGTCATTTTCCGAACTTTGATCAGCCAGACTTGAGATGACAATCCATTTCAGTCGCCTTGTGAGGGACCCAGATTCAACCCGCTGAAGTGGGTGTCTCTAATCGATATCTAAGATTGGAAACAAGGAAACGCGCTGATAATGACGTTTGCAATTATAAGGTTTAGAATTGGAGGGTTAGAGTGCGACAGAGACTTCTCAAGTCTACTTTCACTGTAAATTGGTGCATGCGCAGGTGACCGTCGCTGTGCACTTCACGCTGTGGGGCACACGGTGGACACCGCCATTCACGGCGGTCGAGCTCCGAAAATGCTGAATTAAGATGAAGAGTGTCTGTTCTCCTCACTATTCAGAACCTTGAAAACTCAAATGACCGCCTCGCTGCGGGTTTTTTCTGCCTGTTCCACTGATGAATTGTCCCCGGTAACCTCGGGAGTTGCTTTGGAACGACGCCAGTGTTAAATGTGGAGGGCGGCAATGTACGTTTCTGAAATGCCGGTACCGCCAGGACGTAAGGGGTTCAAAACAAGACGACTTGCCTTTCTATCCTTTATTCAACAACAACGCCTGTTTGACATATAAGAGATAGAAGTAAACATCAGGGCCTCGAGCAATTGGTATGCGGAGTCCCAGTTAAAAACTATCCGAGACAGCGTGCACCCCTTACTTTGGAAAAGACCGAAGTTAATGGAATACTTGTGGCAGCGGGAGAACCTCAAAACAAGGCCTGACATTGTTGCTAGATAAGCGGATATTTGAGTGGTTATTAGCGTGGATCCAGGGTTAAATTCTCTTAAGATGGGCTTAAGAGTCACGAGGGAAATTACTACGCGTAATAACAGCCTACTGATAACGTTTCAATAACAGTGTTTAAACTGAATATGGTCATTGCCTTCATACCAGGCTGCGGGACAGCAGAAATGCCAAGCAGTTTTTGCTGTATGCGATACTTCTGGAGCTTTGGTCGGTTACCGTGGCAGGCGACAGGGTACCTTTTAAAGGAGACGAGAAACGTATCAACGCGTTCGATTCTGACGTGGTCGTGATCAAACTTATCCCTTCTGCTATCAGAATATCCAGTCAGGTAAATGTTTATTTAACGACTGAGATGAGCGTGATTGCCCTCTAGGTGGTCGTCCTACAGAACGTAGCCGAATTTCTACGTCTCTTGCATTCATAAATCTGAAACGGTCTTCGGGGCAGACGGAAACATCAAGACACGAGTTTCTAGTATTCAGGTCTGACCCAATTTTATTTCCAATAAGCGGGGATGAACGTATTTTTCAATAAACCACGGTAGTATGTTCAGCAAAGCTCACGTGTTTGCTGAGGTAGTCTGTAAACTTGGCTAGTTTCAGCTTTGTCCGCTAATAGCGTCTAACATAAACGAACTCCCAAAGTACACTAGTCTGCACATGTCGCATCTAAACCAATGTATTTATCGTCTGAATTTCGATGTTGTATGGAAGACCGGAGTTGGCCTACCTTCTGTTGTAAATTAACAAGTTGCATGCCAACATGGATAGAAATTGGCTGATAGAAACCGGAAGCAGATTACTGAACATAAGGACATTTGCTTTTTCAGTTTGATTGGAAGAACAGCCGCGAAGTACTCATGGATAGTTTAAGTTAACGTGACATTTTTAAGTGTGCCTTTGCCCTGCTTAATAAGCCACGGTGAGCGAAATTTTGAATGGAAGAGGAACTGTTAACTCCATAATAGGACACGATGTGTTCAGTTATCCGGAACTACGATCCAAATTAATTTTCACTTAAGTTTGGTGATTTAAGAAAACATTCACCTATAGGTAGCAAAGACTCTGAAATAGACTATTTTCTAGCTATCGGGCTAGTAAGATGCACATGTATGTATATGAACACAGAGGCTAGCAGTAGTTGACGAGACATTAAGTGATTGGCAACAATTGAAGCTCAGGGCTGTGACATAGTCATTGTTTCAAAATAGGAAAGTTTATTTTATTTAAGACAAAGCCATTTCGCTTTACTAAGTAATAGTTGCAAAATTCACATAAAGACTTACCCAATCAAAAAAGCGCTGAGAGACGGAGCGGTTGGTTGAGATCTGAATATATTTTGGCCAAGTTATGACTATCAGATAACTTGCTAATCAGTCAATAATTCCTTTTTCCTGATTAAGAAGACATCATAAAAAATCACTTTCAATATCAGAGTTTTTATGCTCCGCTTGTTGGAATTACGAGGAATTCCACAGTTTATGTCTAAAATCATTATTAGATCACATACATGTACGCACACTTCGACATTGTCACCTCATTGTCAGCGTCCTAAGGATACTTCCTCTGCCCGACTTCCTCACTCCGTAGGATGAAAATTTTTCGTCAAAAAACGTTTGTTCCTGCTAACAAAGAAGCTCAAAAATTTATGGCAACTGGCTTATCTCCTGAAATGCTAGTCGAAATCCTGAAATGTGTTTTACATTACAGAGGATTACCTAGGTGAGGTTATGATATTGCTTATCTTGCAGCATAATCCCATGATATTTCAGTCTGAATAGGATGTCAGCTATTGAATGAACCTTGTTCCGACCTCCTGAAAGGACCACACTCGGTGAAGAGTAGCTATATAAGCATCATGAATTTTTCCAAATGATTTCCGACGCCCTTACTAATCAAAACGCATTTTATAAAAATACGTATAAAATGTCATTTCTTATGCCCGCTTGGTAGCGAATTGCGTCTCTCCAAATTTCATGTCTGCGAAAAGAATACCTATAGGTTTTAAAAATGCTTTTAGTTCCCGAATAGTTTTAGATCAGACCTTCTTGATCGCGAGAGTTGCGTTTCAGAATCCCCTGCGAGAAACAAAAATCCACGGGGTAAAAACTAATGCTCTTGTGATTTTTTATATATATTTTAAGCCCTCAAAAACTCTCCCATATTCTTCTAAACACTTCTCGTTCAGTTATACAGCATTAACCCTTTATATTCCATTAGATATAGTGTCCCCTGCATGCAACCAACTGGGCAAATCAACTGAAAAGGCATGTGTCAGAAATTAAAAGTTCCATTGGCCGCAGAACCAGTAAAAAATCCGCCATGTGTATACAGGTGTGCTTTCACGTCAAATTCGCAATAGAATGAAAACGCGAAATTCAATGCGCGATAAAGAGAGGAATTAATGTATTTCATGAAATATGTCAGATACTGTGAGACAATTTTTTTCAAAGAAGCATTTTCTCCGATCCTCACTTCGAACAACCCCCAAAACTTACTAGAGGTAGATCAGGAGGAGGAAGTTGTGACCAGGTAGCAATGTGCGTCCTCATCTCACTTTCCATCACCACGTTCAGACTAGCGTCAGGTACCTATTAGTGACGCACTTTTTGAAGAAGCAGTGCAAACAATAATTGTTTAATGGTCAGTTAAGTGCCAGATAAATCACGCAGGTTCAGCTTTTGGAGTCACAGTACCAACCAGCGATAAATTACCTGAAGTAAACCTACGGGAATTGGTGCTAATACGCAACACAAGATAGATACACGTTAATGATATCCTTTACGAGTGTCAAAGCGGAGTACTTTCATTTGGATGCAACAGTAAAACAAGCCGAATAATTTACTTAGCTAGCCTTAAAGTCCGACACAGGCTGGTTGTTAAAGGAAAAAAGTAGTCAACTTGTTTGGTTTTACAGTACTCCCACCAAAGGCTCGAATTAGAGGCGGCGACACCAGGTAGGGCCACTTTTTGCTGCCGCAGTAGGCACTTCGTAGGCGATTCGGTCTTTCGGCGTTCCTTGGATCATTTCTAGTTGGCAACGGTCACATTATAATTTAAACTGCAGTTTCCTTACTTAAGTGGAAATTTCAGTCGACGTGAGGACTGACAACTTGCGTCCGTTAACTGGGATGCTATTTGTTGCTTCGGTGATTCGGACGTCACACTGGACAGAAGTAAAGACGGAACTTCCCAATTTTCAGAAGTCTCTGATTCAGTTAAACAAACAGGCCTGTGCTGACAGAGGTATCGGAAACTGAACTCTTCTGAGAATTGGGCCCCCTGGGTGAAGCCATCACCAGTGTCAGCGCGAAAAACAAAACTAATGTTATTTATGATCTCTTCAGCCAGTGGATAGCCATGTGGCACCCATCTGAGAATTTGTTCATGAGGCTTGGCAGACGGAAGCGTGCTCTGTGTGACGGTTCTGGTCAATTTTAGCCTATAATTAGCTCCCTCCCCGACTTATTGGATATCCCTCTAAACCCTTCTTGTGCTGTCAGATTGAGGGTATGAACAGTTGTCAACAGCGACACCTAATCGCAAAACATCAATGCTATATAGGCAACAAAAAGATATTCAGCGGAAGACCTTATGAACTAGGGGACTTCCAGGACGCGAACTTGAATTTATACTCTGGTCTCACCAAATGCATGTCCACATTCTGAAGTATGTTGTCGACTAGGAAGGACTACTTAAGTATGATTGTACTATTAATTATCCTACAGCGTAATCTCAAGATATTTCGGTAACGTCAGAATGCCGATCGTCTGGAAAAATCACACTCGGTGAAAAATGACAACCCATATAGTATGACTTTTTCCCAATGAAGTTCGATGTCCTCATTAGTTCAAATGTATTGTACAGACAGAATTCACAAGATATTCTTCCCCGTATCTATTTTGTAAAAAATGATGTTTTTTTTCGAATTCTGTATCGAAGAGAAGTCTTTGGAGTTTAAGAATGTTTGCAATTTCGAAACTATTTAGATGGTAAAATTTCCACTCAAGTAACTTCACACCTGTCCGACTATTATTCTCCTCATGAAGCCTGCAGTGTTTTACACACCCATTGTAAAATTTTGCAAGTCCTTTATTTTGTCTTACTGATAGCTTAGAGGAATACATGACTCTTCTAGCACGGAAGGTCTTCAGCTACTAGAATCTTCCCTCTAAACGTAAATGCAAATGCAGATCCGGCTCAAAATTAACTTAGAATTGAACATCCGTCACAGTAGCTAAATATGCCCTTTTATAGAGCATAGACCTTGAAGAGAACGTAATTCTTCTACCAAATGTGCACGAAGGAGGGTATTTTTCGTTCATATTTCCTATAAAATACACTATAATTTTCAAAAGCATCGAAAATCAACAGGGAAATTGCGTATAATCTGAGTAGCCACTTTTTCACCAAGTATGGTTTTTTGTGGATTGTCGGAAGCAAGTGCAAAAAAGCTGGTATTCTGGCGTGATCGACATTACAACCCCATTTAGGTAATCCTTCCTAATGGAAAACGGATTTCGGGATTTCAGCGAATATCTCATGAGACTGACCACTAAATTTAGTTTAGTAGAATTCATGGAATCGTTTTATCCCAAAAAGGTTTTTCGGAGGATATTTACAAAAACTTATGTTGCGATCCAGTGAAGATATACGGACTTACCGGGGCCTCTGAGCTGTACACCCAGAAGGCCTTTAAAACTGCATGCCTTGTGTAATTCATATTGGTGTGGATAGCTTTAAGGACACGTCCGAAACTTTGTCAGACATTTTCCCACTGGCCTGACCGGCAATGACATTAATGCACACTTTAAGCTACGTTTTAGTCACACAGGAATGCTGCTCATTGACTAATTTTGACTTAAAAATTGAATGTTACCATCCGCTATGTCCTGGAGGTTCGGTCTGTGGACCTCTTAGGCGATCACAGAATGGCAAGCGGGCAGTATTTGAATAGAACTACTAACATTGATAAGCAGAAACTGAAATAACCACTTTCAGCTCTGTTTACGTCATCAGCCTGTCAGAACTCAACCCTTGGCCAGGTGGCCATGAGGCTTGAAGTCAGACTGGTTGGACCGGCGCTGTGCCATTATGCTACCGACGCATGCCCTGTCAGTCGCAATTGTAAATGATCAGAGTCATTTGGGATTTTTGGCCACTTGTTTATCGCGCCTTCGGAGAGAAAAACCTTAAAAGAAATTGTCGAGGAGTAAACAATTTACTGCCGAGGATATCGCGGTTTAAATGACTAATGGAGTCTAACAGTTGCACAACGACTCTGTATACAGCACATAGAGTGATATATTAGTAGTTATAGACACAGTCGACAAAAAGTAAATACCCACTATCGTGGTAAGGCCAAATGCCCCGAATTAGGCAGGGAACTTATTCAAAATAAGAAAACCCATGTTGTTGAGCATTTGCGCACTTCTATCGTAGTCATCAGAGTATATGCGTGGAGTAAAAACCAGAAAAGGGATATCATCGACAATTTGTTCTGCTTGCCAATTTCTTTTTACGTACTAATTGCCTGTCAACGGCTGCGTGGCCTCGAAGATGGTCAGTTAGCAGGACTGTTTAGACAGACTACTGGTAAAACTTAAAATACCCACGAAAACGAGCTACCGGCCATTAAGCTGTCCAAAGCGCTCCCTCAGCGAACAGAACATCAGTATTTAAGATAATTGATGGGGTTCTTCACTTTGGGACCTTAAGTCACAAAGTGAAGAGGGCTAAATAATATATTTACCTCTGCCTGCAAACATCAGATCTGGGGCAGACTTCTAGCCGGCTTGCAGGATTGCCAGTCTGCAACTTTCTTCGAGATCACTGTGTACATTGAGTAATTCTTCAGTTATATTTAATGGGATCTGGTAGGCAGGCCAGAGAGAAATACCGTTTTTTAAAACTGACTATGACACAAAACAGAACTTTCCTATTCATTTAGGATAACGAAATATCCAGTTTAAACGAACAGGCAACAGTTAGGCCTATATTCTTTAATTATTCTAGCCGATTTATTGCTTAAGTTGGTTACCCAAATTGGAAGAAGTTAAGTCGTTTCAGTTAGCACATTTACCATTGCATCGTAAGGAAATCCGCTTAAAAGTTAAAATTTTCCCCTCGCTAATGCTTCCCAACATATTATTTGGCTAAAAAATCCCACTCTTTAAGGCGACGTACTATCGGTTCTCGTAACGTCATGATCTTAGGTTAAAAAGATCTGCAAAATCCCTAGCTTAACATCGGCTGGATCCAACGGTGTCTTTCCGCTTCCTCCTCTATTTCCTGTAAATTCGTCAAGTCAACTTTTCCTTTAGAGGGTTTGAAATGTCCAATGCTTGTTATAAATTCATATTTGGTTCTATCCCTAGGAAAGATTTTTATTTTTTCAGAATCCTTATCTCCTATTATCGGCCTTTTTGATTTTCCTAAATCATACTAAGTGCATTCCTCTAAATGCAATACTGCCCCTTTCCTGCATTCTATATGGTCCTCTGCAGTTTGCTAATAAAGCGGAAGGTCAGATAAACACTGTTTTAGGATGAAGTTTTTTTATATCCATGTCGATTCTTATGTCCATAGTCTGTATCCTCGAAGAATAGTTGCTACCTCTCAAAAGTGCGGATTGTGGAAAGATCTGACCTATGTAGTCTTCCACCTTCTAAATATAGGAACATTACCTCACCCCCTAAAAGGCGACTTTGTCTACATTTGGATGGCCTTGAGAGTCAGAAATAAGGAGATATTTAAGTTTACACATAGGCATCGGTCTCGCTGTTAATTGCGACAGTGGGTTCTCGGCCGCACCTTATAAGTTAGGCGATTCTATTCTGGCTCAGAACGAGTGTTTCCAGTCTGGCTGCGTTTGCATGTCCACATAGTCAAATTATGACTGCTACTTACTAAGTGGGGAAAATTATAACCAATTTTAGAAAGCAGTGTATTAGACCCCGTTGCTCTGGTCGGTTGGCTTTCTGTCAAGAGCTGAAATAGATGGCTGTCATGTCTATCCCCCGACTTTTTTCAACTTTTTATATTGTCCCGAGAGATACGTTTTTAAGAAAGTCTATGAGTGCAGTACCTACGATTAGCTCGCTTCCTAGCTTGCAAATTCTCCCTCTTCTGGGGCTCAGTTTAATTACTCCGACAAATTTGGATCCATTTCTAGTTCCAGAAAGTGTGACACTGTCCGAAGTGCCCCGCCACTTCCCAGCATTTTTTACTGCTTACTGGCAACCTTAGGCCATATGCCGACTATATCTGTCGGCGAAACGACCATTGGCTATACCCCCAGAACTATTGACGATCTCAAATTTAAGGCAGACTACTATCATTCCTGAGCATGGTCATCCGACAGCGTTTATCATCAACTTTTTCGTCTTATTAAAGAGGACGAATCCTGGCTTGCAACACATGCTCTATATGCTTACTTCTGTCGGGGACATATCCTTGCGGAAATCAACCCGCTGAAAATAGGTCGGGAAGTAGATTAAAACCGGGAACTTTTTTACCATACATTTCGGGTCCGGCTTTGAACCCATTCTTTGGAGCATTTAGAGATGAAGACGGTGGACAAATAGGGGGAGTGTGATATTTATGCGGAGAGGTTGCTATGCAGCCATAAGCTTACTGAACTGAGAGATTCCCGTAGTAGCCACCGACACCCGTATTTGGTGTGACAGCCGCTTGGTCGTCCGTATTCGGATCGTCGACTGGCGTGATACCATAATCGGTATTGGTGATTGGTATAATCAATACTCGGTCACCTAGCACACTAGTATTGTCACCGAAAACAGCGTTACCTTACACAGTACCCCCCGATGAAATATCCTACGCCAGCAACGTCTTAACATTGGGTATGGCAGAGGAGTTCTTTTTGCTTATTGGTGTTCGACAGACCGAAGAATCACATCAAAATCGACTCAGGACTTACGTGTTTGTAACTTTTTACGAGAATTTTGGCCCTATAGAGCTTAGGGGTTTAGCCGGGCCCCGCTATTGAGTCGCGACTAGAGAGTTTGCGGCATCCCTCCCACCTTCTGACACATGTTTATTTATCCGCATCCAGAGTAATCTTGTCTTGTTGCTCCTTTGTTCGAAACTGCTTCGGATTCAGTAAACGACAGCAGGCCTTCCTTGTCGCAGTAGTGGTGTTATCACTAAGAGCCTAATGGATGCCTCCGATCTATGGTCAATTCAAAAACCGAATGGCGCGCAATGGCAACTGACGGTTGCCAGCGTCTTGTTGGCGTAGCGGAACGCCTATCAAAATTTTTGGTCCGGTGAGCACCCATCGAATGTATTGTAACTCAGCGACGAGTTCTTCTGGTTCAGTGAAATGTCTCTCAGCGTTCTTGCACAGCTGCATTTGTGACCGGTCGGG
>CACRXP010000539.1:17969-30034 GCA_902702965.1 Spirometra erinaceieuropaei | reverse complement strand
TGCCGACAATATCAAAGGCGCTGCCACTTCGACGTTCTCAGTTCCACATTAAAGGCAGGCGTGCTGAGGTCACGCCAAAGCCTGTCGGCTGTCTTTAAAGAGTACCGTCTGACATTTCAATTTGGGAGACCCAGGCAGCAACATACAGGCACAGTTGTGTTACACAGCGACAAAGGACTTTGACTCTTTGCAGGAAAAAGAGGTTAAACAGAGCTTTTAGGGTCATTCTTTTCAGAGATGATCTCAAAAGTGGCCGTTGCCAGCCCGTTTAAATCAGATCTTCAAACTTATTACTTCATTATATTTGAAAAAATCCCTTATTTAGCTGAGAGTGGAAACGCATGTTTCCCCATCTTCGCTTAGAAATAACACCCACGTTATCTTCTTCCGTTTTATGGACCCTACTGCTTTCAAAACAAGTGCCGTAGAAGAATAAGGACATCGTTAATGTCAGATTAAGGGTCATGGGAAAAAGTGACACAGCCAGAAAACGGTCGTCACCGAACCACTGCCCTGCAGATTCCGTACTGGGTGACCCGCAGTTAAGCTGCGGGACGATGAGCTTCCCAGCTGTGCGAAGACTCGACATTTCATCGTCCCTGACTTACATTGTTGAGCCTAATGCAGTTCGAACTGCGCCGCTGTAGGGACTACAAGGTAAATCTCTTAAAATCGAAAAATGGCGAACCACAACAGACAAGCTGGACATGGTCCACAATTTAAGTACTTAAACCATCTCTAATAATAATTTTCTTGGGGAATAATGAAAGTAGGGCTTGGTGCTAAGACTGTGCCCAACAAAACACGTTCTCTTGCGGCGTGAGCTTCCCTTTTTTTCACGGATTGCCGGCAGAAATGATCTAGTTGGGGCAAGTTTGAGAAGTGCGAATGACAACGATAGTAACACTGGAATGGACATTTGCGGTTTATTTACTGTCCATTGCTTGCTAATTGCCAATGCTAACATCTGCGGAGGTTGAAGACCATATTCCGTCCCGGAATCCTGATAGATCGATATTCGCCGCTGTCATGTAATTGTCAGGCTTGCAGTAGAATCTGGGAACACTCCACAAGACAATATTTCGTCTGGATGACAGTTCAACTGCCCTTTCCGATGGAGTCCGCCGTGTCCACAACATGACTGACGCAGGGGCAATGGCATGCGCGTGAATTACAGTGAGTGACCGATCTCATGAAATGTCGACCAAAATTTGGAAATTCCTTTTTGATTGGGAAGAATTACTTAGGTACCCTTACAATATTGATTATCAAGCGGCATAATCCTATAATGTTTCGGACTCGCCAGGATGTCGGCTTTAAAATGCATTTTTTAAACCTACAGAAATCGTGCTTGGTAAGAAATGACCACTTAAGTATCATGCATTTTTAGCACTTATTTTTGTTGATCTTATAAATTCAAATATATTTTATAGGAAACATGCATAAAATATGCTTTTTTGCTCGTTCAGTAGAGAATCACGTTATCTATACATTTTATACCTGGAGAAAGAGCATATTTAGCTTTTGGAAAAGTTGCAACTTATGAGATTTTTAAGACCATGCAATGCCCATTCATAAAGCGTCGTACATGTCCATTCGTCAATACTTCTCATGAAATGCAAAACATAGCCCTCATCCACTGCAACATTTTGTGAACTCTACATGATATCTCTTTACGGGCATAGAGGAATATATGAGTCTCCTTACGCCGAAAGCATGCACCTTGTAGACTAAAATCGCTATAAGCTAATGCAACGGCTGACCAGGCTCAACATTATTCGGGCATTGAAAAACTTTTTTAAAACCAAAATATGCTCTTTCTCCAGGTATAAAATGTAAAGATAACGTGAATTTCTACCGAACGAGCGAAAAGAAGCATATTTTTGTGTATTTTTCCTATGAAGTATTTTTGGATATATAAGACCATCAAAAATCAATGTTAAAATGTATGCTACTTAAGTAGTCATTTCTTACCAAGCACGGCTTCTTTAGAAGGTCAAAAAAATGCATTCAAAAGCTGACATCCTAAGGAGTCCGAAACATTATAGCATTATGCCGCTTGATCATCAGTATTGTAAGGGGATCTAAGTAATTCTTCCTAATCGAAGAGGCATTTCCGAATTTCGGTCAACATTTCATGAGATCGGTCATTCACTGACTTGCACAACATCTACCGCACCCTCTCCCCCCTTACTCTCCTGGACCCGGTGTGAAGACAGAGGGTAAATGACCAGAGGAGGGATTGAGAGTGGACGGAAAACGCGGCGGGAGCCTGCGCACAGGCGTGGTCACCCCTGTATTGCATTTGTTATGGGTGCGCTGTCCAACAACGCGTGCCGGGCTCCACTTTATTAGTCCAGCGCAATTCCCGCGTGGTCCGTTGTAGAAGATCATTGACTTGAATATTCAGTCGGACAGGAGAATATGAATCTCCCCTATCACAGGTGGCCTCCTGATAAATATAATGAGATACCTATTCCCGTGTCTTAACTCTAACAGTAATTCCAACCCCAACCCCAGTCTTAATACTGGCTTTAACCCTAACCCCCTCACCCCAACGCTAACATCAAGGCTAACCCCAACTTCCTCTGGAATTTAAGATTACCTGTAATACGGGGGCACGTGTTTAGGTGTCTAAACGAGTAGTCTTCCCTCCGAAAGGAAGTGTTTTGAGGATGGGCTCAATTTCAACAAAAAAGGTTGTGAAATATAACGCCCGTTTGAGAAGGCAGGACAAGGCGTGTGCGCCAAAACTCATGAAACTTGACCACATTTCGGCAAACGTGCTTTTAAGTAGAAAAGAGAACTTAAGCGAAATTTAAAAACTGTTTGGCAGGGGAAATGAACCACACGGCATCATGCGAACTGTTAATTGCATATTGTTTTGGTCATCAGGAAAAATCACTATCCCCTTAATGTATAGTTATCCCAGACGGCAATGATGTGCGCTTGGAAGGGTGCGTAGAAGACACATTTTTGTACTTATTTGATAGGGAGTGTCATCTTTATATTTGTACATGAAGGAAATGTGTGTTCGGTTCTAAAGGTTTTTTGATTATATTAAGTTTTGAGACGTTAGCGCGCAGTCAGTTGTCCGATAGTGTAAGAACTCCGTGTTTAAGGTAAACAGGGTACTCCGCACCTAATTTTGTATTTCAAAAGCCCCAATAAACCTCCTCACAGGGACATGAAAATACAAATGAACTTGCTATGCAGGAAAGGCGTGGCGTTTAATGTACAAATCATATGTCCAAATGAACTTACACTTTGGGCCTAAAAGTATGCATAAATCGGCCAATTTTGCAAAACTGCTGTACAGCCTTCCTTTGTATGCAAAATTTGATTAGTAAGAAATTTTCCCCAAACGGATGCACAACTAGTGTATACATGTCCTTTCTGGATGAAATAAATTCGTCAAAGCAAGCGGTGGAAATTAATATAAATCATATACTGCCTAAGGGGTTATTTTTCTTGATGCGCTCCACACAGGTGGCAGTACATTTATGCACTCATCCAACCTCATCCCAGGGATACAACGATGGTCGAGCAAGGCACGCATAAAGAAGAAACGCTGTCTCCATTCGGCTACGCAATGTGATTCGAATATAATGAAACTCTAACGGAAAATTGTCGACGTAGAAACACGGCTGCAATATTTATAGGCATGGATGAGAATCCTGGCTAAGTCTGCACGTGTTACCTAGACGGATTTTGGTTGTTCCATTTGAAAAGATCCTCGCGAAAGCAATACATTTTTCTCACCCACTATAACTACCCACATAACTTATATCACACTTTGTAGCATGCTACGCACACTTTATGAGAACGTACGTCTTCTTCAAATTTAAAGTTTAATGGAAACGATTATTTTTGGCTCAGAAAAACGCATACTAATCGACGCATACCTTTAAACACTGCCCGCGTTTTCCCTTATTCTTACCCTTTTCAAATTGCATTTCATGGACTAGCTTCAGAGCGAATCAACCTCGTTCTGCGTATGACTGTGAAGAGGTCCCATAGGGTTTGTGGAAAGTCCAAACTGCAGACATCACCTTAGGATGAACATTACAAAACCGGGAGATGTTAGGCTACATTAATAATAATGCTACCATCCCAAGAGATCCCGGGTTTGCAATCTTTTCTCCACAGAATTAACTTACACAGATGGCGGGAAAGTAGTGCAGTCAAGAGCTTTCATTCTAATATGCAGGGTTATGTTCCACGCCGAGCTGTATCTAAACATCACTTTAGTTGATGCTTTCATTTGAAAGTATGTAAATATATATAAACAAGATTTTAGCTTTCGGTAACCTTGCGCGTTCTGGAACATAATGCACCCTTGAACTTTGTAAAGAGACACAAATCAGTACATGGAGGGCAGAGAATATGTACATCAGCAACCAACCCTTTTACCATTTTTTGTTTATCTATGGAAACAGCACCCTATAACCACTAAGTCTTCTAAACTGAAGATTGAATCAAGTTCTTCAGTTTAGTCTTCCGGAAGTGATTAGAAGCCATTAGCAACGTGCACCACAGCTGCTCCCTGAAAATAAGAACAATGAGTTTGTTCAAAGTCCGCTTTGGAGCTTATTTTTCGATATATGAACAAGTCTCCGAGATTCCAAACAACTTCAACAGCATATGGCCGTTTTTGGCAGAACACTGGACTAGATATCCCCCGTATTGTAGATGGCTTTGCACTAAGTTACAGGGGAGGGGGGGTTGGGTTAAGGTTAGGAGACGGGAGCAGAGGCGGCGGAATCACCATGGAGGAGTTGTGCGTTGCATGAAACCGATCTCTTGGAGTGAGATTTTCAGTGCGCGGGAGACTGGGGCTAGAGTTAATGCGAAAAGGAAGAAAAGGCCACCCGGGTCTTCTAATCCACAAAAACTTAATGTTCGCCAGCCGAAATCTCTGAGTATAAGAAATACCGCATGCGACTTGAGAGGAGAGTTTCCGGATGAAAACTCTCTAAACATTTTCGATTTAGTTACGCTCACAGGCGTCCATTAAACCGAAAAAAGGACAGCAGTACTCGAGGACAGGAAGAACGAACATTTGTTAGAGACTTAGTTCCATTTCCGGTAGGAGCAAATTTTGTGATATGAACTTGTGCGTGAGTTAGTTTATAATGATGGTAGACTTGCAAAGCATCTACCGCACACCCTCCTCCCCACTCCCCAACTGGACCCGGTTTCGAGGCAGAGTCAAGAACACCAAATGTGGGGGAGGGCGTAGGTGCCGCACCTAGGTGTGCCGCAACACCCCCTGGTCCACAGAGCAAATTACTAGGATTTTTCGCCAACAACAACAACACTCCAACAGGGGCCAGAGTGACGAAAATTACTGGGCAGCCATGCCCAGTACCTGTGTACCTGGCGGGAGCGCAAACACATCTACCGGCAGGGAACCAGGGCGCATACCAGGATGCGAGGGCGATTGTTTGCTGATACTGGCATGGCACACGCTTATAAACCTTTTGACCTAGAAGGGCAACACGTGGTCCCGCATATAGCCTGGGCCGTCACCCTTCAAAGTTACGTAACCAAACAGTCTTCGACTGAGGGGCAATGCGCATAGAGTACACATACTCTCCTCAAATGCATGAGAGTGTCACAGATCGCTGGAGAAGGAGCCGATTCAGGCGGGCGCTCAGCCCACCAGTCCGCTACTACACAACACACACACACAACTGGGTAGACTGCGTGGACTGGGTTGGGCCTCAGTCGGCTGCCTTCCGACTTACGGTGCTCGACGTACCGTCTTCGTCCAGACATTGTGGACACGAGGAGTCCGCGAGATCAGTATTAGCTTCGGTGGTGGTGGGCGCGCTGCGAGAAGGTGTGTAGGTTGGGCTGAGCATGTTGGGTGTGCAGGATGTATTGAGTGTGGTGCAGCTGGTAGCGGTGGGCGCACCGGTCCGCGGAGCGTGGGCGGGGCAATGCATGGTGGGTGTGCTGGGTGTGTCAGGGCTGCGGTCATTTTCGCTCTCATGGATACGCATGTGGCCGAATAGGCCCATAAGGTGTATGAATGTGCGAGGGCTGTGTGGACAGTGGTGAAGAATGTGGCGGGTGTAGGCTGGTGCTCCAGGCACTGGTCCGCAAGTCTCTGTGTGATGGACTCGAAAGTGACCGACCAGGCCGATGTGTGAGGTGAAGGTGCGGTCGCAGTGAGGGCAGGTATAGACCAGGTACTCACCACTGGCGTTGACGGTGGTGGTGTTGGTTTTTGTTGGTGTGTCAGGTTTGTGTGTACTGTTGGTGTGCGTGACGGACGCCACGGCGGTAGACTTTGAGGCGGTGGGGGAGGAGGAGAATGGAAGTGGTGGTTCGGGAGGACGGCCAACGTTAGCTGACGGCATAGGAGTCGAGGGAGAGGTGGAAGGAGAGACGACGGTTGGTGTAGTCCGAGTGCCACAGTTGGTCCGAAGGTGTCCAACAGGTCTAATTGGCGCCCGGAATGTCCGCTGACACCGTTGACACGTTGGGGAGAGTTGGATGTTGGCGTTGCGAGGCGGCGACAGTTTAGATTTGCGTACTTCTCGTTTGGCTTTCGCGACGGCGATGCGACTTGTCTCGTAGGTCGCTCCGCCTGTCTTCACTGCTTTGCTACAGGTCGGTTGGTCTCTAGCGAGGTCTTCCTAGTTGGCCAGATTGATCTACAGACGCTTCTGGGAAGTCTTCAGAGTGTCCTTGTGGCGACGGATTTGGTCTCCTTGTCTTCTCAGTGAGGAGGGTACTGCCGTCGGCGCTGAGAACAGGTGCAGTTGCTTTAGTAGGCGGACCGTAGGCTGCTTTGATCGCGGAGAGGAAGTTCTTCCATTCGTTGCGGTCCGCGTACCTCTGGACCTCCACAGCCTTGCGAGCAGTCCAGGCGTCCCCCATCTCACGTAGTCGCTGTTGAACGAGGCGACGACAACGGTAGAAGGCAGCTCTGTTGGCGTCGTTTGGGCGGACGACGTAGGCTTTGTGCAGGCGGTTCTTTTTGGCGAGCAGGTTGCTCATGGCGGCTTTGTTGTCATCGAACAAGTCCTGGTGTTGGCGGCGCGCGCGACCAAGGACGGCCAGGGCCGTCAAATGGACTGTGTTCCGCAGTTGACACCATCGGTTCTCCATGGGGGCGTTCTCCTCAGCGGCGGCGGCGGCATCAGCGACTGGAAGGTTGTCTAGCCGTCGAGCTGGTTCGTTGCTGAAATGGATATGGTGTGCGGCAAAGACAACAAGGCAATATTCAGCTTACCTGGGGATAGTTTTCCGTGAGGTCTTCTGCGAAGCTGTAGGCGAATCCGCATCTGCGAGATGACGAGGCGATGATCGGTCCACTCGTCGACACCAGGTATCGCCTTCGTCACCAACACGTCCCGCTGGTCTCGTCTCCGGACGTGGACATAGTCCAGCAGGTGCCACTGACGCGACCGAGGATGCATCCAGGTGGCCTTCTCTCGCATCGGGAGGCGGAAGTAGGTGTTGGTCAGGATGAGTCGGTGTCCTGCGTAGGTTCGTAGAAGGAGCAGGCCGTTGTCATTGGAACCGTCGAGACCATGGGAACCCAGCATTCCTCTCCAGACAGCATGGTCCGTGCCGACGCGGACGTTGAAGTCACCAAGGACAATCAACTTATCCACCCGATCGAAAACCGACAAGGCAACGGGCTCGTGGCCCGGTGAGTAGAGGCGTTGACTTCTAAACCAACAGGTCGCGAGTTCGAGGCTCGGGTGTTCCACACTTCGGGCTTGGGTATAGCTGGCTGACGACGGCTAATAAGCCAGAAATGGCCATTCCAGTCTCCCTTGTCTTTGTCGGTAATACTATTCTGCCAACTTATCCACCTTCGACACAGTCGCCAGGAGTGCGTGCAGGTTCTCGTAGAATTTGTCTCTTTCGACGTCGGGGCTGGTCATCGGGGAGCGTAGGCGTTGATGATAGTGGCGAATTTGCCTGCCCGAAGAGGCAGACGGAGGCTCATTAGGCGACCGTTGATGCCCTGTGGCAGACAGGGCAGTCGTCCCACGATGTCGTTCCGGATGGCGAAGGCGACACCCGCGTCCCGTCACTCTGTCTTTGGACGACTGCTCCAGAAGAAGGTGTAGCCGGCACCCATCTCCCCCAGTTGGCCTTGTTCGGAGAGGCGGGTCTCGCTGAGTGCTGCGATGTCCACCTTGTAGCGTGCTAGTCCCAGAGCCACTAGTGCCCACCTCCGTCCCAGTCGGTTGCTCTTCGGGTTGTTTAAAAGAGACCGAACATTCCAGGCTGTCAGAGTGAGCGGACTCACCCTACCAATCTGAAGAGTGGGTCGGCGGGGGGGAGGAGGAGGAGGAGAGGAAGGAGGAGGAAGAGGAGGAGGAGGGGAAGGAGGAGGAGGAGAAAGAGAGTGCTGTTTCGGTTTTAGTTGTTTCGACCCTGAGTTTGGCGTCTGCGGCCGCGGTCAGCCCGCGGATGGCGTGGTTCCCCAGCATTTGCTTACGGCAACTTTTCTAGCCCCTTCCTCCTCGCGGGGGTGAACAGTGCTAAATACGGCTGCTTAGTTGTCCCAGGCGGCTGCCGAGCCCCACTATGGGCCACATATCTGTGTAGTGGAAGAACGACCCGAGTTATCCTGGGACAGCCTACGACGACGCGTAAGCGAGGGTAGAGAGACGAGAAGCATCGCCTTCTGGTTGGTTCTCTATGTTTACTGGAAGGTGAAGTAGGAGTGGGGAGCAGGCATATTCAACAGAACGACATTTAACCTACAGTAAGACGGACACAAACAAGCGGACAAAGGCAGGCAGGCAAAGACAACAAGAAGCAAAGGCAACACAGGCAATCCAACAGAGTGGCAATTAGCTTCCAACAAGGACAAATACGGACAAACATACAGAGAGCAGGCAACAAGAACAAGTAGAGCAAGAGAGGCAGAACAACGTTCGCTTACCTGGGGGCTCTATTACCTTGTTGCCTTCTGCGTTGTTCCAGACGGAGCCTCGTCGCGACGATGCCGATGCGGCGATCCATCTGGCCAGCGGAGTCCACATTACCGTGCACGCAGATGCACATAGGGATGCCCTCATTTGGTTCGGCCCGCCGGTCGAGGCGTTTACCGGGGTGTGGCCGCTAGACAGAGCCTAGCTTCGGGGAGCCACATGTGAGAGTTGGGTGCCAGCAAATGGGCGCTAGGCTTAGTCCGCACTTGCAAGCAAGTGAGCGACGTACTACGACCGTCGCGTGAACCCACCGCTGGACAGCCCTACATCCCACACGAGAAGTAGGGGACGTCGAGCGGTTTATTTATTGGTAAGGGCAGTATGCATGAAAATCGGAGGCCTAATGGGCGTTATCTTGTAACGGGGTAATGAAGACTTGTTTGTCTATAGGAAAGTTTACATTGTACTCTACCACAGGATTCCCTAATGAAATCATGTGTTAGGACGACTTCTACATCGGCACAGGGCCTGGCGTTGACCATTATTAGTTTGAGAGAATGTCAACTAGTCTTGTTTTGTATTCGTGCGGACGGGGGGGGGGGGCAAAGACAGTGCTGGGTATTTGTGTAACTTGGCCTTAACTACCGTTTTCAGCTCCGTTGCACTCCTATATCCCTCCCGGGTGCTGAACCAGTTTCAGACACTCTCAGTAAATCCATTAATCAGGAAGAACTTTCAAGCTGAAAGTGCTGCATTCATGATATAGTCAAGGGACTCGTAAGAAGGATTAAATATCGGATAAAAGACGTAAACACCGGCGTATGGTATGTGGTCAGGGTAGATAGAGGGAGAGCGACATCTGACTATTTGGTGCTTGCCAAATTTCGTAGTCGGGTGGCTAAGATAGCAGTTACTATGTGCGCAGCCGTCGGTTAGTCCTCTGGGTCGACTTTGCAGACGAAGTTGCAGACATCTTTGAGTCGGATGCGGTTGCCTCTGCAGGAAGCTATTCCCGCCCAGGACATCAAGTTGAACTCTCTGAGCGAGATTTCATTCTCTGGCTGGCTGCTGACAAAATGGTCTTACGCGGCTCCAGCCTTTCCGTTTTTCAAAACTTATCTTTATTATAGTTTTTAAATAGCGATAATGAGATGCCATCGGTTACACTGATCTCCTAATTTGGTTTCGGACAATGAACACTTTAAACGGTATTTATATTTTTCCATAATCGAACGATTTTTGCGTTAAGAGTAACTACTTAGTCACCTGGGATGCGCTGAACCCACTTTTTGGCTCAAGACCAAAGTTCAAAGACAGTTTAGGGTCAGGTTCATAATCATAACCTTAACTCTTTTCCTCGACTCGCCTATTCACACTATTTCAAACTGGTCTTGACTAGTGAGCCGCACGAATAAAACCTTGCGCGAGGTTACTGGAGACCATTCTAGCCTCTAGATCTGGGAAGCCCAAGTACTGTTAACCTCACGAGCGGAGACTTTTATGTTTTCACTGGGTGACCAAGACGCACTCTGCATTGTCATTCCTTCTGTTCTACTCAAGTTCTGCAGATCTAACGTTCTTGTCCTTTGAGATTAAGGACGACCCATCCCATCCATCAGGACTGAACATGTGCTGTCTGTTGAAATTGCTTTTTCTTGTAGGTCATTAAGAGTAGCCGAATTTCTGCGAAAATTTCCATATTACAAGTGAAAAGTCAGTTGGCAAACACATGTTTTCGGTAACTCATCATCAGACCGATACATTTCCATGGGTGATGATCATTCTAATTATAGACAGGATATAAATGCGTCTCAGGGACAGGGTTAATCAGACGCCACGTTCCCACGCCGCCCGCATATTGGAGTCAGCCTGTTGAGGACGGTGGAGCTGGGGTGGGAGGGGTGGGGGGAAAAGAGAGGATAGCCGAAAATTGGCTTATAATTTAGCCAGCCGGTAGAGATTTATGTTAGAACTTTACTGATATCAAGTGCAAACAACCACTTGGAGCTCAGGTGTGGGTCGAGTGTCAGTTGAGTAAGCTGTATAGGAATGGATTCAAAAAGCCTCAATCCTAAATTCATAGTATGCCACGTTAGTCAGCTGGTCCCTGGGCCCAACGCCTTACCGACTTAACCATGGGTTCATCTCCCTCGTCGAAAATCCGCCGGAAATACCGGTGGTCTGTTGACGGCGTCGTTTTCCGACCACGGGGTTTAACGTAAGATTCTCCTAGTCCTGGGTTTCTACATGGAGAGCTGCGATTGTACCTAAGTCAAAAATAACTATTTCAGTCTTCTTTGTAATTGTTTGTAATACTCTGCGAGTGCGATTAGCTTGAACTCTGTTTTACATATACGCACTCTCTCGGTGAGCTGTGAGAGTTACAGTTTGCCAGGTCCGGTGGTCTAAGATGGATTCACTTGCCGGTTTTGTTCTTTCCCCACGTTGCGGCATATTGACTGCATAAATTTGTCTTGTGGACGTCCAAATCACCCGACCTTTTTAAGGCGTGAGCCATCTCTCTTCCTCTCCTCGCGCCTCCCCGTCCGCCCCCACGGGTTCCGTGACCGCGGCGCCAGAGAGTCAGTCGGTGATTTTCCCTCCCCTGGAAACCCCTTTTCAGGACAAGCGGGTGTGTGTACGTCCTGTCGGGGGAGCGTGTTCGTTCAGCTGGGGCACATGTCGTCGCCAATAAGGCGGCTGAGCGTCCAGTGTTTTACGACCCTTGGGCGGGTCATACGCCGGTGGTGGTCGCGACGGTCCTGGGGTGCTCCGTAGTCCTGTCGCAGATAAGACGGGAGGCACCATGGCGAAAGGGACAAACCAAGTGGAGGGATCCAAAGCACGGAGAGGGGCACAGAGGGGGGGGGGATCTGAGGAGAGGCAAGTTCATCTTGCTTTGGCAGGTGGGTTGTCGTGGCTCTACTATACACACACACGATTTCGTGAGATGTGCAAACAAAAACAGTGGTCAGTTATGCACACAATCAAGCGTATACATGGGAAGTTGCGTATGCGCCTGTTTCGATGGGCACCAGGTGTGGGTTTCGGCTGTGGTTGCCGTGGTGGCGGTGGGACAGATGCCAGTGCAGGGGTTGGCTTTGCACGCACTCGCCGACCAACGGGATGAAAGGTAATTAGGCGCCTTCCGAAAAG
>CACRXP010000539.1:7040-17613 GCA_902702965.1 Spirometra erinaceieuropaei | reverse complement strand
TGTTCCGATTTATTACCAAGGATTGCCAGAAAAGACGAGTGGGGGTCGACAGCAATTGCTTTATCAGCACTCTTGCCGGTCGCTGGGTTTACGACCACAACACGAGCGCCATTTGAAACGTGCTGCGCAAACAGGTGTGTGTGTTGTCCATTGCCATGGCTGTGCATGTGTAGAAGCATAACCTGCCAAAAAGATGCATTTTTAGCAAAGCATACGATCCTCGCAACACACCAAGTCAGTGTAAGACGTCGAGCTGGATGGTCGTCCGGGAATGGCAGTCCCAGCCCCGCAGACGTTTTGCTTGTTATCCGGTTCCGAAAAGTCCGGCTCCAGGCGTGAAATTCGGAGGAGGGAGATTACATCAGTGGTTTTTTTATTTAAATACATGTGGGGTTTAATTAGACAGACAAACAATTCGTTGCTTATAGGACCATTACAAGACCACCTTGGCAAACGCTTTGTTTCTGGGGCGAGTCGGAAAAGCGGTTTTTCAGAATGGGACTATGGGTTTCAGATGAGGAGAAAAGATTCTTGGCTTCAAATTTGGTGCACAAAGGACTGTCGTCTAATGCTTTAAATATGATTACAGGTGATGCGACGGAGTGCATTGTGGGCTACGAGACGTATGAAGAATTTATTGAAGTGGTGAAAATACTTGCGAAAGAAAAGGGTTATTTGTAGCAAGTTCGGACAATCATCAACAGAGTTTAATCTCTGGCTAGTTTCTGCCTCCATTGATGGGGGTTCAATCGAATTTTCTCACAGAAACTCCTATCCGTCCTTCACGGAAAGATTACTTATTTGGGAACAAAAATCTCAAATACGCCTTGAGGATCATGCAAACTGAATTCTTCTCCTGGACAACATCCACGGGGAATTTTGTCTTCTTGAACCTTTTTCCTTGAGACAGCTAAATATTTTAGCCAAAGACATTTTTAAAACACATCCTCTTTCAAGTTACTTGAAATGCATTCTATCCGGACAAAATATCAACTCTTGCTGCATGTTGCTATGGTGGGACATCCCAATATTTGTAAAACATCGAAATAGATTTGTAGAACATAGCTTCTTTCACAAACGAGTTTAAGAAGGTTGAACATGTAATTTGAAGCGAATGTAGCTCATTAAAAACTTAAATTGGTCAATTTCCAAACAGCCTATCAGAGTTTATAATGTTCTACATAACGAGTATAAGAACAACACATGTTGTCCACAATTTCGACACGAATTATCAGAAATCAACGGAAAAATTAAACTTATTAGCGGTGGTTTAGTAATAATTTAAAACAGCAAGGAATGCTGAGAATACTCTTGATCGTTCCATGTTCTGCTTATTAAATGTTACTTAGATCGCCTTTTCCTCTTTGCTTTGCGGTCCTAGCCAATGCTGCTTAATCTTTGGCCCATACAGTCTTGTTAAGAAGATTTTGACTAACACGAACCATTTTGTTGTCAGCCCTGTTGACTGAGCTGTCATTGTTAACTCGCAAAGGAATTGCTGGGAAACTAACGACTGCAGGCTAGGTAAATTTCCTTTTAGCTTTACCAGTTATGATCGTGCTAGGACGAACTCTCTACAAAAGCGCGTTTGCCCTTCTCGTCTTTAGGTTACAACCTTTTCCCTTATGGTCCCAAATATTCTGGGCAAAATGCTTATTTTGATGAAAGAAAAGTGAATACAGATGCCTACAGATAAATAGTAGACGTGCTATTTACGAAACATCAACCGAAATTCCAAAATGTATTTCTTCTTTGAAATGACTACTTAACCAGGGCTGCAATATTAGTTATCAGACAGCACAATCCTACGAAATTTCAGATCTAGTAGAACGCCGGTTTTTGAACGAACTTCTCCCTGACCGCTTATCCAACCTACACTCTGCAAAAATAAATACTTAATTATTGTGGATTTTTCACGTTGATTTTCGATGCTCCAACATATGCAAATATATTTTATAAAAAACATGCTCTGACACATTCTTTCTTATACTCATTCGGTAGAAAATTACTTCTTCTCCAATTTTTTTGTTTAAAGAAATAGTGTCTGTTGGATTTAACAAGTTTCTAATTGGGAGATTTTTTAAGACCGTGAGATGTCCAATCATACAGCGTCGTATCATCACGTTACTTAATGCTGCTTATAAAGTAAACAACATGATCCACATCCATTAGAAAGCGTTATGAGCCCTATATGGCATCTTTCTAATAATGCATATAAATATGTGATTTTATTTACACGGAAGATATGCAGTTTGTAGTTCGGGAACCCTGGATGTGAGTAGAACGCCAGATCCGATTCAAATTAGTCGAGAATTAAAAGAAGTCACATAAAACCAAGTGATACTCCATCTTCAAGTATAAAAGTTAAAGAGGACATACTCTGCTGTCAAATAAATAGAAAAAATACTTTTGTAGTTTGTTCCTACAAAATGTATTCGAATTTATTAAGACATTGATGGCCTATAGAAAAATTTTACGTTACTTAGGTGGCCACTTTTTATAGCGCAGGTTATGAAGATGGTCGATAAGATGCTCCTTTGGGGGACCGGCCTCCTGAAGTGACTGCAATGTTCTGGGATCTTACTACATGATAACTAATATGAAGACAGTAAATAGGGCATTTTTTCGAAATGAAAGCACGTTCCAGGATTTAAGTTAACATTTCAGGAGATAACATATCTACTGTATTAATGACTTATTTGCTACCACCAGTAAACACTTTTTGAAAATCAGGTTGAGAAAACCGCAGTATCTGAACCTGAAACTGGTTTGTCCCTAAAGTTACTGCGGCATCATTTAGGAAGTAAGTTTACGTGGCTTTGGTCGCGAGCAGAAATAATTCAAACCCATGGGAAGTGCGTTGACCAATTTAGCTCGATTTCGGGATTGAATATGGGTATACCATTGTGTTCTGAAGTTACAGTCTAAATACTTTGCAGACGGTTGCCAAATCATCGGACCAGAACTGGGAAAGGTGGCACAGTTTGTAATCACCGCCACTAAAGAGCAGATCGCATGGCTCATTTTATGCAAGTTCACATATCCGCAAGCCCCCAAACGGATGGGTTTTTCAGGCAGTAAACACTATTTAAATGAATTTTTAGGAAGACCGATAAAGATGCTGAGCATTGGTTTAAAGCACATGGGAATCGCATTAAGGTATATGCGGTTTTTTGTGAGCATTAGTAATAATTTAAGAATAAACATACTCCAGCGGGACTTTTCCCGAACACCGTTTTCATAAGCGGCTGGAACAAATTGCAATTTAACGTAGGCTTGCAAAAGTGTAAAAAATAGTCACAGCTGGTGGTCTGTGTATAGCAGTATTGTCCAACGCCGAGGCAGTCTTCCATTGGAAGGCACTTTTAGAGACTTAAAACAACATTTTAGGATTTAAAGGCCTTCTAATTCCATAATTTTTGACCAAGAACCTCTCTAATTTACTGATTTTACCAAGATCTTCGCACGTTTGATTGGTCTAGACAATCCAGGTTGGCGGAATAAATTCGTCATTTGATTTTGTGCATAGTCACAGTTCCCAGCTAAACTCAGAATTACTTATGAGCAATTTGGACTTCGGAGCACTTACTGGGAGATCTCATTGGTCAATAGATATGAACATTCGATCCAGATCTTCCTGGTCAAAAGCACAGTCCGTAATCTGGCCTAAACTCGTCCAGTCGTCAGCAGACAACTGTTAGGAAGTAATTCGGGCAGCCAGAGCACAGGCCTTTGCGAACTGGCAGTCCAGGCGCGAGAACATTCCTATACTCTGGAGAATCCCCTGTCTAAAGAACTACAGTCAACCCATAGCGATAGCTTCTTACCTACAGGGTGATTGGATAGTGTTTAATTCGTCTGTTGATTTGGCTTTATGTCATTTTGCTATTTGCTGGTATTTCACAAAATCACCAAATTCTGTACCCAAGTAAAAGCGGCATCTGACGTTTAGACAACTGTTACTTTACGCCTTTTCCCACGATGCTATTCTGCAGTGATGTTAACGGATATTATTTTCGTCGGCATAAGTGTTTTGATGCCTTTAAGTGGATGCTAAGATGTCGGTAATATTCTATTGATATATTCTATAGTGCCCGTCTGAGAAAGTAAGGGTTCCCACCTACAGTCTCGTTTGTGATACGCGTTTGTGGCCGACCACCATCATCGAAATTGCCCAGCTTTGTTTCGGGGTTAGCAGAATTGAGAGTTGAGTGCCAGCACCACCGCAGGTACTTGCTGCAAAAGTCCTCTCAGCTTATTCTGAACCTACTGACCCGCAGTCACTCGACTGATTTCTGCTGCGCCACATGTGCATTAAGACACAGTCCTAGCCGTCCAGGTGTCGCTCTCCTTGGTTAATGCAACCATCATGTCACATATGTGTAAAATGCGTGGACACCTCGGGTACTCTCTCGGGTATGACTTGGCCCTGTCAACACGAGCCCTGACCTCGCCAGCGACCACTACTGTCTGAGACGACAACTCGGACCTCTATACTGAGTAAATCTCTCATTTCGGTGTGTTCCTTCTTCTCCTGGTAGTCGGGGCTTGGGTGAAGACCGTGGCGTTTAGGCTACACTCAAGTCACCCTACATTCCGGTGGCGATAACAGTTTACAATTAATCGGCCGATTCATTGAGGTCTCTCAAATTACTCAGTAATTTGCATCTCTGAGGCCCAAAATTTACCCGTGGAGGATTGACCGCATACGTGTACGGTGCATACTTTTCGCCTAACAGCCGCATTAGGATGGTGTGGTTTATAACGAATGATGCAGATTTGTTCAAACACAGGCGGCTATTTTGCGATTAGTGCCGTAACTCGATATGCATAGGGGCAGTATATTAGAGTTCATGGGCTTTGGGCTTTACAAAGACAAAAAGGTATGTCTGATCACCGGGACAGGAAGCTTTTATCCGAAAAATCAGAAAAATCTACGACAAAAAGGAACAGTACGCATTTTCTGTTTGACCTAGCCAGAGCCCGCTGTAGACTACCAACCTAGAACATCTATCTTCCTCCGTGTACGAAGCTCTACGAGCGCATTTCAAGACGGCTTACACTGACTTCTGAGTGACCGAAAGAGACTGCAGACACTATCGGTTTTTGTTGTTGTTGTTTTCTCTATCCCTAATACCAGACCTCAAATGAAGTCCGGCAGCTTGAAGGAAAAACTCCCATAAATGACTAAAGTTCCCTACTCCTCTTCTCCAGGACATTTAGACAGATCCATCCTAATAATTTTATTATTCCCGTTTAGAAGTTTGGGATCCTAGAGGAAGGTGCAAAAACACTTCTCTACTGTCGACTGGACCCTGCGTCAAAATGAGGGGTTGCCCAAGCTAAGATTACGATGTTCGATATTGCACTCCTTACTGGCGTAATAATCCCTCTGTCTGCGTCTGCGTATACGATGTGGACAGTGCCTCTAGACGCCCATTATCAAATTTGAATTAGTATTACTGTAAAATCAGCAAATATCGACAGTTATTTACCAAGCAAACCTTCCCCCACTTTACTAGGTGCAACCCCTCTCCTGCCCGTCACAGGTTCATGCGGTCTATACTGCTGCCCTTAAAGAATCATCTAGCGAAATCAAACAAATGGAAGACGGCTGACACAGGCTTTTGTTGCACGCCAGTCAGTTTACGCCGTTTTGTGAGAAAGGGGGTTATATTTAAAGAAAAAGGCTTTTTCGGCGTTTTTAAGCATCAATTTAGTCGGCGGACGAAACTAACAGCTTTAGCTTCTCCATTATACCCATTTTCAGAGGACCTATTGACTAAAAGCTCACGACTTGTTTATGAAGGGACTATATGAGATCGTAAAATTATGTCCTAACATAAAATCGCCTGGAATTTGCGAGACGCTGTTTGATCAGCATGCATCTTTTTGAAGCTCCAACTCTGACTGGTTCTATTTGCCGGTAGTGGACGATTGTGTGGACATGCTGGGTGTAGGTGGCGTCATGACTGTGGTGGAAACCCTTGTAATCTATTGGAAACAAGTTCTGCAAGAGCGACAATGTGCACTATTCGAGTTCCGTCACAAAACTCATACTGGTTTTAAAGATCAAAGTTCCGATTTCGCCTTTTTAGAGTTTTTATGCTATCCCTTCCTTCCAGTCAATGTAGGCAACCTCTTACAGATAGATGCCGCCTTTTTCTCGTGTTTTTTTTTCAAATCCAGGTACGCGTGAGCAGGCAGTGGTGTATGCTCTCGCTAGTGCAACCCTCATGTTTGAGGTGGCGAGACGGTGCGCCATGAACAAGGTGGTCGGCTGTGAGTGCGGCACCGAGAACTGGGACATCCCACCACATCCACACATGGTGGACGAACCACTGGACACTAATGGGAAAGCCCCGATTCAGTACCACTGGGGTGGCTGCGCTGACAATATCCAAGTCGGACGCGAGTACACTAAGGCCTTCTTAGGCGTCCCGAGCGATGCTCCCCCGACGCCACGACGGATTCCGGTGGAGTATAGAAGCAACCCTCTCTTCTCCGTGCCTGTTGAAAGGCTCCCAATGCCCCTCCGATTGCAACCTCGGAAGGCAACCAATTTCAAGAATGTCATGAGGACAGTCAATTTGCACAACTACAAAGTTGGCATCAAGGTGAGTTCCCAACAGGCCTTTTGTTCATACCTTCTCAGTTTGTGTTGTATTTCTAAATACCACATGAACGTGGTCATAACAGGTGTCGCAATTTATTTTGCTGCACATATTTAAAGATACCCTGTTATTTATAGTGTTTCTTGGAACAAACGGGTTTTAAGCTCCTGTAAGGGAAATCAAGGCTTACCTGACTACAAAATCCCCAGGCATATGTAATTAGAAGCATGGTGGCAATGAAAGTGAGCTAAAACGGTCGCCGTTCCAGGTCAACTGGTAAACACCTCAGCCGCTCACACTCTACACTTTTAATTGAAAACCCACACGTAGGAAGATCTATAAATTGACTGTTAGCCCTACAGATTCCCGATTCTTTAGGCGCGACGATATCCTCATGTGAAGACTTTTTCCAACTTTGGATCCCTTTGGGGCATTAAAGTAAATAGGTAGGAAACGGAAATATGAATCCCCCGTGATATAGGTGAACTTACGCTAAATTCCAGGGAGATTAGCGCCAGGTTTAAAGCAGGATCAGGGTCAAGGTTGTGGTTGGTATTAGGGTGAGGACACCGTTCACAGAATTCAGCGCGAGGACACCTCTGTACTACCGGAGGGGGTTCCTATTCCCCTACCATACTGGCAGACGGCTAGCCTCCCTTGCTACTTTAGCGAAACACATCCAGGAGATGTTGCTAGTCGTTTTAAAGCCCAAATCTCCTGTACACTACGGAATGGGACTTTAAATAATTCTCAGCTGACGTCCGAAAGTGGACCAGATAAAGGCTTCGTTTGCGTACGCTTGTGAAGTCCAGCGCACATGTACACGAGCGGATAGGCAAACATGCTATGATACTTAAAGTTCGGAGGGATTTATGGAAGAATATTATGTAGTAGTCCCTACATGTAGATATCAGTAACACAATGAGGAGGAGGAAGAACAAAGCGAAATGGCAGCGAAACAACAACTTTGGCACGTGGAGAAAGAAGAAGGCGAAGACAGAGAGAGTAGCTGAGTAGAATTAATATTATTATCAGGAGGAAAAAACGCTAATATAATTTTTATCCTTATATCCCCTGACCAGCTTATCCAGGGCATACTTTAACTGCAATTACTAGCTGGTATTAAGATTGATGTAAAGTCTTCTATATAATATACCGACTTTTGTTCATACAGAATCATACAGGGGGCTGATAGCTCCAGTGGTTATTTTCCTCACTACTACATGGAAGAGAGTCGACAAAATAAACTTAAGTTAGCCACGATAATTTTTCCTTACAAATTAACATTACTAATTGATGTTGTAATGAGGAAACGTTTCTTGTTGGATTGGATAACACAACTCCCGTAAATGAACCTTTCAACAGTGTAACGGGTCTTTAGCATTGTCTCGCCATTAGTCTGCGAAAAACCACAGATGACTAGCTGACGAAGGCTAAAAAGCCAGAAATGGCCATTCAAGTCTCCCTAGTCTTAGTAGGTAATGCTATTCCGCCTATAGCACGCATCGCAGTGCTACTGCTGGCGAGGCTAAAGAGAGAAAGCCCCAAGGCAAAACGCCACGAGTGGGTTTAGCAGTGCGATCGGTGAGCGTTCTTCTACCACAAATGTTCTTAAATCCAATCTTAAAATGTTGCAGCTTACACATGCTGGCAATAGGACACACAATTTACATGCTGTTCAATAACCGCTGTCTACCAGTAGCTTTTATCAGCAGTCCCGATCTTAACGAATACTTTGAGGATCCCATCCAGAATGATTCCTTACCGAACACAGACTCTCTTGGATACTCCGTTACATCTTTTTTATAATCTCAGCCAATCGGCTTTTACTCAATTTAGTTTACAATTAACGGCTCGGCTACCTTCCTCCTCATAGATTATCGAAGATACCCAAAAGGTGCGTTGCAAGTGCCAAGGCGTAAGTGGAAGCTGTGCCCAAAAGATCTGCTTCCGCCAATTGCTTCGAGCGGACTCTGCTCAACTACAGGATGTGATTCGGCAACGGTACATGGTAAGCCTTCTGTTCGTTTTGCCTACATGCAGCTTCATGCTCTCCTTTCCTGCATTCTTACTCTATCATGCATTCTAGGATTGTCTTCCGAAGACATAACAGATACGTTCGGGCAGATTTTCAAAATTAAAGGCACTGTTAGATAAAACGAGAACGGATCGTTTATTCCACGAATAAGACTAAACATTCGGAGAAAGTCAGCTCTCTTCAACTTTTATCAACTGATATTCATAGATTTTAAGAAGCAAAGTAGATGTGAAATCTCAATAAATGTTAACCGAAATTCTAAAGTGCGTTTCCGATTAGAAAAGATTACTTAAGGGAGGTTGGAATTCTAACTATCATCAACATAATTAGCAGATATTTGAGTCACGCCAGGATGCTGGCTTTTTAACGAGTTTCTTTCCGGCCGCCTGCAAAAACTACACTGTGAAAAATGATCACTTAGCAGCATGAATTTTCCTCATCGGGTTTCGAGACCCTTGTAGATTCAAATATATGCTGAGGAAAACATGCACAAACGCACTCCTCTTTGCACTCATTTGGTAGAAAGTAGTGCGTTCCCTATGGCTCATTTCCGCTTTTAATAAAGTTTATAATAACGTAATGTTTAAGACTGTAAAATGTCTCTAAACTAATTAACTTTGCTTGTAAAGTACACAACACGGTCCAAATCCACCGCAAAATTTTATGAGAGCTACACGGTATCTTCCTAATAGCATACAGAAGTGTATGAATTTCCTTGTACGGAACACATGCGGCTTGAAGATCGGAAATCCTGAATGCAGGTTTCACAGTAGGTCGGATTCAAAATTATTCGAGAAGTGAAAGTTTTTAAAACCGACAGATACCCTTTCTTTAAGCATGAACATTGGAGTACAAAAAAAACGCGTTTGTACATGTTTTCCTTAGCATACATTTCAATCTACAAGGGCCTCGAAAGTCGATGAGGAAAATTCATGCTGCTCAAGTAATCATTTTTTAATGTGTAGCTTTTGCAGGCGGCCGGAAAGAAACTTGTTAAAAAGCCAGCATCCTGGCGTGACTTAAATATCGGCTAATTATGTTGCATGATAGTTAATATTCCCGCCCCACTTAAGTAATGTTTTCTAATCGGAAACACATTTCAGAATTTCGGTTAACATTTAATAAGATATGACCCCGTACCTGCTTTTGTCTCTGCTGATGGGTTCGGGCAGGAATCCGAAACGCCAGGCGAATAAATTTCTTGTCCCGGCGATCGTGTCTCCTTCTTCAAGATATCACATTTACTATATGTGGAGTACTTCATGCCCGAGTCACATTTTTGACTGCAAAGATGTAAACACGTGCAAGGCGCATTAAGCAAGTGCAGGATGCTCTACATTCAAAAGTCTTCTGACAAACAAGCATGAGCAGTTTCTCTACTGAGTAAAAGAGAGTGGACCGACGGTAAATTAAGCCACATTCCGCGAGTGGTGCCTAATAGTGTAAGGTTCGCGTAAGGCAGTCCTGAAGCGTGTTTCAAGACAATGATCGGCGATATGCACGCAAAAACGTAACTTTTCCAAAGCATGTTTACAGAAAATTGCAGAATTTTCCAAGATGGTAAACTGTCCGTGGTTAGCCGATGAAGGCGATAAGAATGAGTTGCTAAAAAAACAGGGACAGCCGATATTGTGCAATAAGCATGCGCCCAAAATTATTTCTTCTCGATTAGCACTGATAAAGTTCAACTGCTGGAGAGAGCGGACTCCAAAAGGCGAGTGAGCAAACAGGCTAGGCAGTCGCACATCTGGGAAAACCAGCCGGGTGAGCGGTGAGGAGACACCGACCGGCAGGATGCCACACATACGCACAACTTCACGCAGCGAAAGCAACGACGATACTTCCAAACGCTTGCGAATGCTAGCCTCCTCCCTATTTAACTGCGCCACTTGTTAGCTTTCGGTCGAGACCGTGCATTCGC
>CACRXP010000538.1:416908-430917 GCA_902702965.1 Spirometra erinaceieuropaei | reverse complement strand
GCGCAAAGACCAAAACTTCTAGGTCGAGTTTGTATGTCGGCGCGTTTGACTGACTTTTACGGCGTCAGGCGCCTTGGCGCCCGACCCATTCAAAAACGACCCAAGGAGTCTCCCGAGGCTGCTGAAAGACAGCCTAAAACAAGAAAGCCGAAACTCACTATCCTAACTGAAGCTGAACGTAAAGAAAACAGGCGGGACACTGGTACTGCCGAAAACGCCCCATCTCACTTACCATCTGACGCAGCTAAAAGCGATGGCTCGAAGGTTGAGGTACGCAATTCTTACTGCAATGCTGTTTTGTTTCCCGGGAGAGAACACCCTAGATCACCATAGTACCTGCGTTCTTGTCTTTCCATCACCTTCACACGATCAAGCAAGAGGTGCAGATTTTACTCAGTCAACTATAAACACAGGCTGAAATGTTAATTCGTATTTCCCTTTGCTTTTATAAGGTCTGTCCGTTGATAATTCATCAAAATCCAACTGAAATTAATATCTTTGTGACTTCCAGTCACTGATTTTCTCCCAGCGTAGCGCCGCCTAGAGCTAATCGATCACTGAACGCCATATCCGGGTAATATTCTTTATGCGGGTTATTGCTCTCAAAAAACGATCCGGTTTGTAGTTTATAGAAGGTCGAGTTTTTATGGCAAGATTTTCTTTTGCTGGTTTGAAGGATAGGTGAAGTATTTACGGCGCTCCGGTGTTAGTTCGAGTAGGTCTTGCCTACAAGCATATATGTTGGTCGCGGACGTGGAACTTCGCTTCCGCTTTGTTTCGAATAATAATGCGTACTTGCGGATCCACTCTTCATATCCTGGCGTCTATCAGATTTTGTTGCCTAGTGACCACCAGAAAAGTCACTGTCAAGTAATGGTTAACTTTTACTCTCAATATGTGCAGTGGCGATCCATGTTTTGCATAGTGACTTTGAGAAAAATGTGAACTCTAGACGTGCACTCTCGCTTTTTGTGTTCTTGTCGTGGCCTGTTTTAAAATTACATATTTAGTGGCTAATTAAACACCGTAACCTACCGTAAACGCCCAGAATGCCAGACTCACTGCAGTAGATGAAAGTTCTAAAAATGTCGGGAAAGAAATGCTACCGAAGGCCCGTTAGTAAACTCGACAGTTTCATTGTAACCGCAGCAAACCTGGAATGATAACCAAGGGCTCGTATTTAATTCATTTTCCATAGGCCCACATAGCAGAGCGCCCGCTTTCCAGCTCAACGGTGCCGCGAGTTCCAGCCCACCGAAAATTCTCGCACTTAACACGGACGGACGCTCCTATTTCCGATACTGCAAAGAAAGCCGGACCCAACAAAGCTGATCTATTCTCAGCCAGCCCAACCAAGTCCCTTATTTTCTCTTTTGGTCACTACACGCCGACTAAGTCGACTGTCACTTGTCAGTCAGAAACCACTAATACTGATGACTCAAGGCACTTTGAAGCTGTGGAGTCTGGATTGAGTCCGACGCTCCCACTGCCTTCTCACATGCACAGTCTTATGGAATTTTTTCGGGCATGCGACTTGGTTGTCAGCGTTCTGCACAATCGCTCAGAAGTCTGTAGTTTTGATAAGATCAAGACGGCTGTTCAAGAACTCGTCCGTAGGTAAGACCTGCTTCCCGTTTCCCGACTGTGACTGTCCTTTTAAAAGTGAAAAATATTGTCACTTTTTGCCGCCCCCTTTAATGCCCATTGAACGCAAATTATCCCAGTTTTGGTTTTGTTGTTTTATAAGCAGGTGCTGCCAGATAAGCTAATGAAGGCCGTCCCAGCCTTCCCTGTCTTTGTTGACGGACCCCCCTTTTGGTCAATTGGTACCGTGGCATTTTCGGTGAGCATCCTAGCATGGATTATTCGGGCTAAACGGAGTACCCGTTATCCATTCTGAAATTTGGCCGTTAACAATAAGTACCGTTTTTTGTTTTGCGAAGACAATGGGCTTTTTCTCTAAAGACGAGTGACCTATATTGTCGTTCTGCTTGAAAATTCAGAAATCTCTGTGTGTACAATTTTTCCTTTATTTCTCAGCGATTTCACAGAAACTATAGTTTCTCAGTTTGCCACAGTCTACCCCGAGTCCTACTCCTTCCGTTACGACAAACAGTTGGATAGAGTGACGAAGCTCCCCACCAGTTCCTATGTGCTAGTTCTGGTTCCCAACTTGCGAAGCGGTAAGCCGCCTGTTAGGTTTAATTTTTTTTATCAACGTTCTTTGCAAGTTGATAGTACGGCATGCCACTTGGATAATTTTTTGTTTATTAACTCCAATTTCTTGACAAGTGTGCCGTTACATGGGTTACGTTTCACTGCCCTATTTTTTAAGCGTGTGTTGCGGTTCCGCATTACATTAAACATAGTAAAAATGACCTGCTTTTGCCTAGACGGTACACAAATGGCACGCGATTCGCCTTTAAAGGGACATCTTGTATTTACCGGAAATCGCCTGATACAGCGACGTCATCGCTTCCAACAATCCCTTATCGCTAGAGTAAGGCGAGCACATAAGGTAATTTGCTGTCTACGTTTTTATTAGTTTCCTACCTTTTGTCTGTTTTCCCCACTAGAGTTCATACCCTCGTCTACAGATGTGCGGTTTTGCATGTTCGATCAGTCCTAATACTTTTTCCCGCTCATTAAAGCACGCTGTGGCCAAGAAAAGATTGACAGCAGTACAGACACCATCTAGGTTGGACCCTTAATCTCCCTCATCTTTTCCAATAATTTCGAAAAACACCATTTCTTGGTGAATAGAGATTAAATTACTTATCCCTCGGGACAGATTTTGAGTGGCCAATCCTTGCGAGTGGACGTGAACTATCTCCATCCTCAGTCGGCCAATTGGCAAAGCAACCCAACACGAAGTATGGTTATCGAAGGTCAAGTTCTGCCTTGGAGTACCTATCTTGCCTTACGCGCATCTTAGTCTTCGACTGGGCCCAATCTACTTGTAACAACGTAGCTATAAAACATCCCCAATTCAGTCTGTTTTGCGCTATCCAGGTACTACGACTTTTTTCACTTTACCTATGCAGGAGTTTCTGGTAAATAAACTTGCCCTTCCGGAGTCCGACCTACCTCCTGACTCTCCGCTCAAGCGCTGGCATCCGGCATTCCCCCTGGATACCGCTGTCCCCACCGTTCCGTCCACACCCCTGCCGCCTAAACCTGACGCCAAGGAAGGTAAAATAACTTCGGCAAGTGAGGCGGTTATCGCCTTTCGGGCTCGCGCCCTGTTCCGTGAAGCGGAAATCTGCGAGAAACTCTGTCCTCACCCTCAGGATGTCAAACAAACTGCTGTGCCTTCACCCCCACAGGCGCCAGGGTCACTTACAAGGCCCAATGTAGCAGCCCTCAAGGGCATATCTGAATCGCTGTTGGCACGAGTAAGTATAATTCTCCAAGCGTAATCTCCCTCGAGCGTAATGCCTCTTTATTATAGGCCACATTCAATCACTTACCCTAGCACTCGTTTGTCTACTATTTTCGAATATGAACCACATAACTTGACTGACAGCCACAAGGGAAGGAGTAAATGATGAACCCCAAGTCTCTTTGAACTTCAAGTATTCTAGTGAGCTTCCTTCCCTAGGTACTTTCTCCAGGAGTGTGTATGTTTTTTCTAATGGAGCATATTTGCAGCTCGACGGTTGTGTGGAACTCTCACTATAAAGAAGAACCCACTACTTAATGCAAATTATTTTGCTGAAATAGAGCGTTTGTGAATACCTTCTAGGGACACGCGACAAACCCCTTTTTAAAACGCAAGTAGATTACTTTACCAGTCAGTATAATGTTCTTCAAGCTCTCTTCTTCGTCGGGCCACATGATCTGTCGTCTAAACTGCTCACTTGAATACGCTTCTGTTTGCACAGGTTCGCGAGCGTGAAAAGGCTATGCAGTTCTCATTGCTCACACGACCACCGATCCCTGAAAAGCAGCGCCTTGCTCTCTCTTGCCTCCCAACTACCATAACTCAAGTCTGGCGTGAGCTCCGAGCTCTGGGCGGTAGGCCCGTACCCGTAGCCACTGTTGCAACTCGGCTCTCTCAGTCCAGCGAGACGGGACTGTCACAAGGTTGGTTTCGTATGACCTGTTAATAACCCATTTTTTAATATCTTGCTTCTTCTGCTCTAGAGATTTTACTGTTAATATGACTGGACCATCAGCGGTTTTTCCGTTTCGCTGTCTTGTTACACATTGATGAGGTCTTAGAAAACAATTCTGATTCGTAAGTCGGTAATACCACGATATCACTTACTTTGCGGGATAACAACTTGGGGTGAATGCCTCAGGTTCGTGCCCGTTGCGAGTTTTGAAGACCGGTAGTTGAAACTCACATCACACGTCTCCCGGGTGCACGTTTCGTTATTTTCCATAACGCCCCATCTCAGCAGTCTCCCGACCATATGATTCTTGCTGTCCGTTAATGTCTGCCGTCTTCTGTTTAATGGTGGCTATCGATTAGTAATTTATTAATAGCTCGCCTTATAATCAGGTAAACTGACCGTTAGGAGTTTTGCTCAGATAGTGTTGCCTCGCTGGTCACAATGGAATACTGGACTCCGACCAGCACTCGCAAAAATGACTACTTGTGTGGCATACATTTTACGTTCTTTCGATGCTTTTGCACAAATTTAATGAGCAGATGCTTCCACGCTATTTTATGAAAGTTGTTTCTTAAAAAAAACATCCGATAATTTGAAATATTTTGCTTTTTGTATCCCGTAATTCGTGCATTTTTCGGACTTCAACTGCGATTTCCAGGTTGTCCAGAACTCGTGCTATCAAAAACTTGTTTGTAACCTTTTTGATTGCTGCGAAGCGACATTATGAAACTGTAGTCAAGTGATCTTCTCCACCTGGAATTACGTCTAAGGGTTTCACTGTTTGAGGAATTTCACCGTATGCTGTACACTACGAAATATCGAACCCTGTTGCAAAGAATGGGAGGGCGATTGTGTCACCGACTGCGGCAGGGACCACACTTGACAGCAGTTGAGACCTATTTAGGAGGGATGTCGGTTGTACCACTGCGGCATTTAACTCTTTCCACCCGAAATATCCCACAGCCACCTCGGAGGCCGACCGCCCCGATTTCTTTGCCACCTAAACAGCCTCACGTGCCGAACATATGACCATACAGACGGACTTGTAAATTATTTTCAGCAAACAGGTTGGCGAGTATGACCCTAGTACGATTATGTGCGAAACATGGATTTCCTGTTAATAAGCCGGCACGTTATCACAAATTGCCGTCTGAGCACGTCTAATCAACAAATCGCACGGGCAAAGATTAGAACTTTTAAAAAGAGTAATTCTCAAACTGGAGTGAATCGTAAGATAGTTGTCTCTTAACGCCGTCACTCGCGTGTATTACGCCAAAGCATGCCGTTGTGAAGGAAGACCAAATAATGCATGAACACCATAATTAGATTCTCTTTGATATTCTCACATCGATGGGAGAAAGTTTGCACATGGCAGCGGATGGCCCGACACAAAACATCTTTACTCGTTTGGAAAACCTACAAGGCACTCGCCTAGTGTTGCATATATCAAATGATAGCTCTTAGATAGACCGAGCTTATCCTATTTAATTTTCCGCCACAAGGACGTACAAGCAGTCCGCTTTATTCGTTATTCTTTGCAATTTTATCATTTACTGACTGCTAGTGGGTCATCTGCTTTGCTTCCAAGATGGGGAGGAGGAGTCAGTCTCACAATACAAGCTGACCGGTGCAGAATTCACCCGTAATACTTTTTGTATAAAGTTGCTGGGAGGAAAGGGAAATGCGGGTTATGCCTACTTGTACTTAGTCCAACTTGATCATGCCTCAACGCGTGACGATCTGCGGCAGCCGGTCTGGAGAGTTCAATCCATTCCTTCCGGTAGCCACGAAGGTTGAACATAGAAGGTCCGGAGACCGCATCCACGCCTTGGCAAGCTGTATCGAGCCATATTTTGCGTTGGTTCTCCCTTCAGCGCCTCCACGTGGACATTAACGCCAAATCGAGCGCGCCGACACTAAGCTTGTGAGGCGGACGACCAAGTGTCCAAACTATTTCAATCGTCTTTCTTGTGTGGCTTGAGATATCCGAGCGATGTTGTCGCAGTGAGTGAGGGCTATTCCGTCCGGAGCCAAGTCGGTGTACTTCATTCAAAGGATGGTCATCAGGTAGTGGTAGTCAAACACCTCCACTTTTCGATTGTCTTCCACGCATGCCGCCCACCGTTCTCACAACCGTGTAGACGGAATGGCCGGACCTTTGTGGCGGCGAGGATGTATCGTCGAGTCCATAGGCCCTTTCAAAGGATTGTGAAGACCCAGTGGACGGCATCGATTCAACAGATGACATGAAGCAGCCAATAGCGACTGTTTGAAGAGTCGCCGGGTGCACTGCGACCATTCCAGACTCCGGCAGAAATTAACAGATCACTGCGACGGAGTCTTTCAACCAACTGCTGCATCTGCGAATAGGTTTATTTATCGCCTTGGTCGGCGGCTGATGTTGGTGCGTACTTAGCCATGGCGGAAATGTTCATCAAGTGGCCCTTCAGTCGCACCAGTCATTGACAGGTTTCCGCATAAGTCATACATAAATCGCTTGTTACGAGAGCACGATCGTCACATCATATCTATTAGAAGAGTCGCATGGGTCGCTGTGGTATAGGATGAAGTAGTTGACCACCGGAGTCTTGCTCTCCCGGACGCCTGGGCTCGGAACTCGGTCTTCAGACAGGTAGCAGACATCTACGCTGTGCTGATGAAAACTGCGCGCGAGTACATTTCACAATCTCTGTCCTTCATCTCCCTTTAGAAGGCGCGCTGTATCGCATTGAGGAGCTCATTTCCCTCATGCCCAACTGGCTGGAAAAAGTGGCCTGGGCCAAGCCACATCTGCGCCTCAAGGATCTGGACCGTCCTCTGAAAGACGTGATAGACGAGGCAAAGCGCCGGGTCGTCGAGAAGGGAATTGTCGAAAGTGCATAAAAGCCCGATCACTTTCCATGCATTATATTAGCGTTTTATATACGGACTTTTTTTAGCCAACTGCCTTCGTCTTTTATGTACCCACTGTGTTTATTGAATGTGCATTTTATCAATAAACGTACGTCCTTGACGTCATACGTGCTCCCGGTATCCGGAGCCCTTGAGAAGCATTTGTGTTTGCACTAGAGAACAGTACAACATCTAGCAATAGGAGGCTTGCGTCATACACCACAGTTTATTTCACTCCTAGTGACAAGCGGGCAGAGGGGGGGGGGTGGGCACGAGGTAACCTTAGGAGTCCATCAAGGTATCGTCAATTTCCAAACGTCCGCGTTGCCACACATGGTTCCAATTTCGTTTCTTTAGTCGACCCAGGACCTCCTCTAGGATGGGCCTTTTGGCTGCTTCCACGTTCTCAAGACAGAACTAAAAAAGAACATTAGGACCCCGGTCAACATTCAGAAGATCCGTCACAAACGAAGGAATTCAGAACAAATCTCACCTTGTAAGCGTCGCTGTCTTTGCTGCCGCCGGGCGCGCCCAATTGACAGAGGACCGCCAGAGCCTCCTCGCTAGCCACACACACGGCTGAACTCCTATCACGCGAGGCGGTCGTCAGGAGAGTGATCAGAGGAGTGAGCCAGGGACTACCGGTGGATGTGAACGCCCTGTCCTGCAGGTCTACACGCCAAGCCAGGTGTTCGGCGATGTGCGCCCCAAACGTTCGGCCCTCCGCGTCGTCCAGCTTGAAAGCCTGCAATGGCAAACGATTGTAGGTGTACATGAGACTAAGAAACGTTAACTGCCGTTCCGGTGGTCGCCAATCTTACGTAGTCCCAAGAATCTGTACCATACGCATCGGCCAAACCGAGACAACAGCATGGAAGATGGGGACAGTCAGTCCTCCCCTATGTGTGAAATCCGGCTAATAATTTGTTGTGAAATACGTGAACGGGCACTGCCCGGTCAGCTCAGTATGATCCGACCAGGATCATCGGCAGGTAGGGCGAAACCAGTGCAGCACCAGCGCTCGGTATTATGTCCAATTTCACACTGACCGTGGCTCTGGTCCAGCGCGACTGGTCAATCACGTGTATGAACATAGGTTTTGGTGAATACTAGTTTTAGTTCCCGTTGAGAGAGGCGGTGCCAGATAAGGGGTCGAGCGAAGGTGTGGTCGAGACTACAATTCTCTGCATAGGGTAGACTGTGGCCCGACGACTTCGACTATGTGGCCGAAGTTTATCCCCGTTATAGGCTTTGACTAAGAAGTATTAAAAAAGTGGCCACTGAGTACAGCCTACAGCAATACTTCATGGCCTGGCTTTGCGGCACGCTGCTGCTGCGTCGTAGGTTCGGCAGTCGAGTGTTCTTGTACACAGTTGATAGTGAGGTTTGGAGATGGTGGTTCGCCTGTTTGAGCCAGCAAAGTCAAAGTTAGCTAGGGACACATGGGAAGCAAGTGGTTTATTCAGAAAGATCAGAAGAGAGATAGCTTGCATAGCAAGGAGCTTACTCGTGACAGAAGTTGGACAAGAGAAAGAATATCATCGGGTGGTATTTGAAGTTCAATGGCTGCGCCGACCCAGTAGGCGAGAGCTCGGAATCCCTCCAGATAAATGGAAGCCTAAAAGTGAACAAAAGGGGCGGTGGAAAGGTTAACGAACAAGACCGTAAGTACATGCGGGCTCCATAGACCCAGACATAAGAAGACAGTTGAAGCACAAAGACCAAAGCACGAGCGATCGGCCGTTCAGCTCTGCTCAGGCGGAGCTGCGGCAGCAGGTCTGATCCAGTCCACCCGGCAGCCTTTTTAATCGCGTTTCACAGAACAAATCTATGGTTTGTTCAGGTCAGCTTGCTGTTTGACAAACCTCACTAGGAGAAATTATTGTGCCACGAGTACTAAAGCCAATTTTGGGACATGATTCCACTCGCCTATGAAATAAATGACTGAAGTTCCGGCCACTCCCGTAGAGAAGACATACAGAGATTTTTGTTGTGGACATGGAATCGAAACGATTAGCATAATACTGAGGTTTCGTTCAGGAACGAACTGGTGAAGCTTCTGCAACTAGGCTAAGTTAAAGCGGGTAGAACATGCAAATTGTCCGGGTTTGTGATAAAATATCCTGACAATGGCTCTGGAAATGGGCAAACGTAGACGCCATCTCGCCTTTTCAGTACAATTTTTGCGGACCCATGGATCACACGAAGGGTGCCAAAAACAGCTCTGGCCTAGGAGAACACCAATAAGATAGCAAGTTTGGAAATCTGACCTTAGGGTTCAAGCAGCAATCCGAGACGATACGAAGGGAGCGCAGCCGGAGATTGGGAGTAGATGCCTCCTCTCCCAGAAGGCTGCTCGGACGCACCTTACACATGGCCATTATAGCCAACGCATAGGTTTGTAGGAGAATGGGATCACCTAGGAGAGGGAAGAGGATAGCATAGATAAGCAAGCTGAGCGTAACGTGGAGGAGCTAAGGTTCTATATCCCGGTCGAGGGACCTACTCGTCTGTTTGGTGAGCCAGGGAACAATAGCTTCGAAGTCGGCGAGTTCGCAAGCTTCATCTGTAGGCAGCTTAGGGCCGTCGCGCAGGCGGCAGACGTATCCGTGTGCAGAAGCGAGTGCGGCTCCGACGCAGGCGCTGGCCGACCGACGGACACACTGAGCGGAGATTGGGCTGTTTTCCCCGCCGGTAACGGGAGCATCGTCGACCTGAGACAGATGTTGCTGCGGTTGCAGAGGGGGCAGTTTGTCGAGGGTACTAACAGACAGAAGCTGGCTGACAACGGTCTTCACGGTCGAGACACGTGGCTTTCCCACCGACTTTTCGAGACAGAGGCGCAGGGCATTCAGACTGGTGTCGCTAGAAGAGAGAAGTCCAATTCAAAAAGTCACGAGGGCTGCTTACGTCAGTAACATAAATTTTCTTTTACTAGGGGAGGGTTCGGTTGTACATTTACTTAATACGGCGGGCCTGGCTGACCCAGATTGTGTCGAAGATTGGCCTTGCCACGTGTGATGATTGGTGGTAGCGGGTCGGAAGAGCTAAACATACTCTCTTTTTCAGTGACGGAGACTGAAAACCGAAAGCACAAAACAGGTTATGGTGGGCAGCGGTACTAGATCAGGCCAATAACCTTGAGCTTAATGGTCACATCAGCGTTCGACCTTGGGCGAATTGTCAGGACTAATGCCGCATTTCATCTAGCGAACAGCTGGTGAAGGAGGTCTACCATCTTGGCTTGCACATGTCTTCTGCCTACAGTACATACATACCAGCGTCAATCTTGTGTGTGTGTGTGTGCGTGACGAGTACTGCATTTGATTATTGGCAATGTGAACGTGGGGCATGCATAATAGGTGAACACGGCGGCCAACAAGGGTAGAAGGTAATCTACTTTACGCACCTTTGCGATAATTCTCGTCACATATGGGCAACTGCCATGGACTGTGTGAACTCCATTCGTATGAATTTCCCCCCCTCCCAATATTTATTCCTTTCAAATAAATCAGTAGCAGAAGGCAAAAAAATCAGCATTGGAATAGGACAAGTACTCACGGATACAGGCCAGCAGCGGCCAGCGCCTGCACGTAGGGGCCAGAAGAGGGTGCGCTGGCGGCGGCCGGATTGAGTTTAGAGGTCACAGCGGCAGCCAGGTCAGTCAGAAGTTGGTCAATCTTGGGCGTGATGGTCGCGATGTTCGCCAGACCGCGACCCCCCAGGAGGCGAATCTGTCTGTGCACATCGCCCAGCGCCTTGGTGAAGGTGGCCTGCAGCTGCGGCGTAAACGGCCGCGTCGCAGTCGGGCACTGTGGTAGCGCGGGAGATAAACACATGAACAATGCTGGGTATTTTAACCTCCGGAAAGCGCGAATAGGCTGTGAACGGACTATTAAATGCGGACCAATTACCAATATAATTTATTGTATCTTGTAGGCAAGCGATACAGGCCAACCCAAAAGCCAGTCAATCGTATCGTGATTTAACGATCGCAGCAGATGAAATTAGGTAAGAAATCAACTCCAATAAAGTGGTGCAGTATTGCCAGGGTAGAGGACTGCTGCTCATCATCCTAACGTGCAAGTGCGGAGGGCACATGAGGCAACAAGGTATTTAGCGGCACGCGAACGGTTTCCGCTTCCAATGTAACTAGAGGAAAGCCCTGTGCACAGGTTCAGTGTTTGTAAGACAGATTCTGAGAAACTGTCCTGCATTTGTAAGGTGTACAAGAAAGAGGGGGCCACCCGTTTGTCCGGGCGGTGTGGGCGTACGTGGACGAAGTGCAGTACCGTCTGTGGCCTGGGCCGTACAACGCGAACCTGAGGACTGCATGGGAAACCTTTCTGTCCCATACTGCGAATGCATATCGCCAACTTAATAACTCACCGTGTAAGTAATCTTCTTTACATAAATTCTGACTACCCTGTCTGTGATATGTTGAGGGTAGGAGAACGACGCTGTAAATCGTAGAGGATACGGAGGAGGCCATGCAATGTTTTACGTTGGGTACCCGGACATGATAGTGACAACTGGGGCCTCTTACGTTCTCCCAACTATGGACAAGAAATACGTATAGGAAGGACATGGCAATAAGTCCAAGTAAAGACTGTTGCAGCATCATGTCCTCTGGGCGGTTTAGATTAAAGAATGTCGTCCTTCCTCGGTTATGGCCGTCGAAGTGCCTGACTGGATTCCGTCCAAAAAACTATTTTTCCTTTGACCAAAGAAGAGCGTGTGGGTGGTGCGGACAATGAGCTTACATGGACATTTTTGCAGGATCGTGTCCTCGGGGCGGTGAAGGTCCGTGGGTGTCATCCTGCCTGGGTTAGGGCTGACGAAGGGCGCTACCGAAAACACTAATTTTCCTTTTGCTAAATAATTATACATGGGGGTGCAGAGCAAAAAGCCAGTGTAGACACTTCAGCAGCACCAACTCCTCCGGCGGTACAGGTCAGCTAATGTCATCCTGCCGACAAAGGACTGGACAAAAACTACCGAACAACACCCACCTCGAACAATATAGTAGGTGGTTGTCCAGAGTTTCTCCTTATCCCGCACACATACATAATGCTTGCTGCAAAGACCTACCAAATGCGTTGATAGTGTATGCGCCTACTTCGTCGCGATCCGAAACCCAGCTAAACTATGGTTACACGGAACCATATTAAGCACAACGGTCATACTTCGGCAGCCTGGCATGCGCGTGGCTGCCCATCAAACCAAAGCCGTGACCCACAGTGGAGACCGCGGGCGCCTGGGAAGCACTGCTTACCCATTCAAGAGAAGGAGGGTTAGGAGGGCCAGAAAAAGTGTCCTAAGGCATATTGGGAAAATACGCTGTCGGCAAGAAAACCCAAGATTAACGCTATCCCCACGTGATTGTCCAAGTTTCCTTAATCATTGTAGCGAATATTTGATTTTGCAGATACCGGACCCTGTGAAGTAGAGATCCAATAATACCAATAAGATAGAGAAGTATGCGTAGCAGAAAAGGAAGATGAGCCAAGCAATCGGGTTGGAGTGAACTTGCCTTTTCGATAAGCGTGGCCAAGGAATCCACAACGGCGATTCGCACAGAGCTCGGCTGCCGTTCACCTAGGAGACGAATCATAGGACCCAGTATTTTAATGACACAGGGCTGGAGAGCAGGCCCACTGGAGAGGGCGACACACTCGGAGAGACCCTGAGCAGCCGGCTGCTTAGCATCCTGGCGGCCGCGGAGGATACACTCGGAGTAGAAGCGCACCAGACAGGGCAAAGGCAAGTTGGGACGGCTAAAGCCGGGCACGAGGATTTGACGGCTGTCCGAGCTGACTGTTGATGTTCGGCGACCGCGGCGGATCTGAGGTGGCTGAGAACGAAGGAACTCGCTAGCAGCACTCTTGATGGCCTGTCGTAGCTCGTTGGTCTGGGCTGACATATCGACCACTGTCCAGTACTGTGCACCACAAGTCACAGAAGGGAAGGGGATAATAATCAACAGAGGCGGGCGGAAATGCAGAAAAGATGGTTGAAAGGGAAAAGGTGAAATTGAAGACACAACATCACGAACGCACCTTCAGAAGAGATTCCAAGCAGGACCACGTGAAGAGGAGGATTTTGTCGTCAGGCACAGTGAGCAACTTGCCGAAATTACGGAGCATTGAAGGGTAGAAGTCCGGCAAGAGGCGACGTACAACTTCTCGTGGATCTGGACGTTCATCACCGTCCGAGAAATCATCACCGCTACCCTCAACTTCCTCGTCATCATCCTCGTCGAAAGACCCATCGTCGTCGTCGTCATCATCATCATCGTCGTCGTCACTATCACTGTCAACGGAATCATCATCCTTATCTAAGGACTCTCTGCCCGGGTGTGTCTTCTTTGTTGGCCTTAGAGTACGCGGTTTGTCTCTATCAACAGTCAGGGCGGCAGTTGAGGCCGCAGGAGCGGTTGATTCAGCCTCATCCGGAGTGCAGCAGATCTCAAGGTAGACGTGCAGCAGTCGCAGGGAGGCGTAGCAGTAGGCTGAGGATCCCTGGCGGAAGGTTGTTGCGGTCGCCATCGCCCCCGCGGCCGTTGAGGAAGAGTCAGTCAAGCACAGACCGGTAACAAGCTCTTGCAAAATAGTACGCACTCCGGATAGCTCTGCGATGGAGGTGAGTACGACTCCACAATTTTGGAGCTCCTAAAGGTATAGGGGAAACAGAAGCGTCGATCAAACACTTGTATATAAAACTGGTCAGCAGAAAACGGCAAAAAACTAACCGAGTTATCCACATCACTGGCGGGGACGTCGCGGGCAGCAAGGAGGAAGAAAGGCAGGATTTTGTTCAAGTGGCGACTGAGGGAGTCGCCCGCAATGGGTGCGAAGAAGGCAAAAGTTTTGGCGTCTAATTTGGGTTGGGTAAGCTTAGGCACCAGGTAGGGCATGACTGCTTTTCCGCGCAGGACCAAAAGCTGGCGGATACCGTCGAGGGCTTGTGGGTTGGTCTCCGACTGATCAAGCAGAGCAA
>CACRXP010000538.1:379422-392555 GCA_902702965.1 Spirometra erinaceieuropaei | reverse complement strand
TACAAATAGGCGGAAACAGTCGCACTCTGTGGATCGCAGTCTTTGTCGATATACCTCGATTTGCAACTTAGGAGACGCCAGAGTTCGCATTCACAAATTGCCCTCGAGGTCGGCCAATTATATTGTGAATGTCGGTACCACATACAGCGAGGGCCGCGTACAGCCGAGGTCTTCAATCGGGGATGCATACTGCACACCAATTTCTCAGCGCACTACAGGACATTTAACATCAGCCAGGGCTAGATGTATACGCGTCCGGCTCTGCCGTTCTGAGCGTTCAGTTCGAACCCCCCCGCGCATTTCACCCAGTAGGGGCATGAGAATCAAACGAGGCGAGAAACTGGGGACGTACTACTTACTTTACTTGTACTTGATACGGCCGCGATCATGCCTGATCTAGCCGGCCTCGATGATGTCCCGAACAGTACCTCTCCACGCGTGACGGTCTGCGGCAGCAGATCTAGACAGCTCGACCCATTCCCTTCGCCAACGACGGAGACCGAATACCGAAGGTCCAAGAACCACCTCCATGTCTTGACGGACAGTGTCGAGCCAGGTTTTGAACTGACCCCCTCTTCGACGCCTCCAATGGGGCAACGGTGCCGGGTCGAGGGCAGTAACACTGAGCTCCTGAGGTGGACGACGAAGAACATGCCCGAACCACCTCAGTCGTCTTTCTTGGATGGCCTGAGTTATCCTTGCGATGTTGTCGCAGCGAGCGCGGACTGTCTCATTTGAGACGAAGTCGGTTAACTTCACTCGAAGGATGATCCTCAGGCAGTGGTGGTCAAATACCTCCAGTTTTCGCTCATCCTCCACGCGCAAAGCCCAGCATTCACAACCGTAGAGAAGGACAGACCGGACAGATGCACGGTACACGCGAATCTTAGTGGCGATGGAGAGGTCACGTCGGTTCCACAGGCATTTCCGAAGGCTTGAGAAAACCCAGCGGGCAGCATCGATTCGGGAGACAATGTCGTCCTTACTCGGTTCGTTAGACAGCAGCCTCGCCCCGAGGTATTTAAAACTGTCCACTTCTTCAAGTTGACAGCCATCAATCCCCAGGGGTGCCTTCTCCTGGTCAGGGATGCAGCTTGAGAATACTTTGGTCTTCCCAGCGTTTATGGACAAACCGACTGCTTTGGCGACCTCGTTCACCCGTGACACCATAGACTGCGGATCGCCATAACTTGAAGCAAGTAAGGCGATATCATCGGCGTAGTCGAGATCAGTCAGTCGACGTCCGGGTGCAAATTCAACGCCGTCACCGTCGCGTAGGGCCCTCCCGAGGATCCAGTCAATAGCGTAGTTGAACAGTATGGGTGACAGGATACAACCCTGTCGGACGCCAGACCGAATACCGAACGGTTGGGAAAGATTGTTACGGACCAGGACTCTTGCAGTAGTGGAGCGATAGTAGGCCTTGATCATGGCGATGATTTTTGCCGGTACACCATCTAGCGCCATTATCCGCCACAGGGACTCAAGGCGAACGGAATCGAACGCGGCGGCAAAGTCAACGAAGCAGACGGCCGTCGGTTGTTGGTAGCTATGGCGAAATTCGAGAATGCGCCTCAGTGTGAATATCTGATCTGCGCATCCACGTCCAGCACGAAATCCGGCTTGGTTGGGCCTCGTCCTTGAGTCACGCACAGCCTGGAATCGCCTGAGTAGGACAATAGCGAAGATCTTCGCAGCAACGTCGATGAGACTTATGCCGCGGTAGTTCTCGCATCTCGTCTTATCTCCCTTCTTGAGGATAGGTACAAGGATGCCTAAGCCCCAGTCATCAGGAACAACCTCGTCTCTCCACGCTCGTTCAATCACCTCATGGAGCCAGGGCGCCAGAGTGTCGACACAAGACTTGAAGATTTCTGCGGGTATACCGTCCTCTCCGGGTGCCTTATTGTTGCGAAACTTTCGTATGGCATCGGCGACTTCTTCCTCGGAGGGGGAATCGCATGGCACTGCATAGATAGGAGAGGGAAGAAACTCCGCTGTGGAGGAGAGCAAGGGCGATGTTGGTTGGGTATCGAAGTTGAGATGGTGCTCAAAGTGCTCACGCCAGCGCTCGACTTTGGCCGAGTTGTCAGCAATAAAGCCGCCGTTCACATCGCGAACAGAGTCACTCGGTGTAGACGGCTTACCGCTAACTTGGCGGCTCAGACGGTAGAGCTTTCGAGTGTCACCAACGTTCGAGGCCTGTTCCATGGATGTCGCTATTTCAGCCCAATATTGCTTTCGGTCATCCCTGGCCGATTTTGACGTCATCTTCCGAAGTTGGCGGAAGTTGTCATCGTTGCGGGACCTGGCTCTAGCCGTCTGAGCAGACAACTGCAGGGTTCTTCCGCTGATCCAGTCACTGCGGCGTCGCTGGGTGTATCCAAGGATTTTCTCAGCTGCCCCATAGACTGATGTCTTCAATGACGACCACTGGTTCCTGACTTCTCCGTCGGCTCGGGTCGTAAAACAGGTCCGGATTTCTCTGCTTAGGGCCTCAGCAGTGCTGGCTTGCCGGATTTTTGCGACATTGAGGCGTCTAGGACGTGGCATTTTCGGCGCGGATGAGAGATGAACTTTCAGGCGTGTACGGACGAGGACATGGTCCGACCCATGGGCGTTACCAGTCTCGGCACCACGCATCGATCTGCTATCGTGAACCCAGCTGCGGAATCTTGAGCTGACTAGTATGTAGTCAATCTGACTGGCCGTACGACCATCGTTTGAATACCAGGTCAGCAGATGTTTTTTTCGATGCTGGAAGCATGTGTTGGTGACAAGCAGTCGGTTTCGATCAGCGAAGTTCAGCAATCTCTCACCATTTTCACATCGGGAACCAAGCCCAAAGCGGCCAAGAAGATGACTGGTTGTGGANGATTGTGTCATATATGAATTGCAGCTTGCCAGTTGACATACCGTAACCGTTTTTCTACTGTTTATGTTTAATTCGAACTCACCAAGTTCGGGGGTGCAAACTATCCACATTTTGCTATACGCCCGCCATTTGTGGAGTACAATGCATAACTATCGGCGGAAACCTTGGAGGTTTCCATGACGGCACGCAACCATTCGTTCGATTGTTGATGGGTCATCATGTTTGTAAACTTACACTGTGTTGAGTCGGCAACTGCTGAATATCCATGGTACTGTCCTGATTATCTTCTGCAAAGAAGGCGAGCTATTAGCCACACCGTCATTTCAACTTAGGAAAATCAGTTTATGGCTTCGTGACGGATTGAAAACAGGCGATTTAGAACGTTAGTAAACTGTTTGGTCCAGCACTCCGGAATTTGCGAAAGCGCAAATGTTCCCCTTTGAACTTGAGCAGCGGCATAATTACGACGGGCTCGGGACTGCAAGCTGCTTTGACGGCCACAGGGATGTTTTTTATTTGCCAAAGTTGGTTTACCTTTATATTTCATCTAGCTCGCAGCCCGTCAGTAGTCCTCCAGCTTCCGCAACCTCTGCAACTGTAGATGCCTGTTTCGGGAGAATGCAACCTCGTTTGCGGCGGTGCAGTTGACGGCCTAGGTCTTGCGAATTAGTTTCTTTTTCATAAAAAGGCATGCATTTCTTCAGTGTCGTTAATAAGTCCCCGTGATGTCTGCGTGCGGGTGCGGTGATTTTTATGGCAATGGTAGAGACAACGTCCTTCAATATTTTCCTTTTTTCTGAATGTCTTGATTCCCAAAAACCCGCAGTTGCTGAAGCTGAAACTGATGCTGCCAATGAAATACCGTCTGCGTTTCGGGTAATCTATTAGTACATCGTTCGGTCTCTTTGTCGCTGCACTTACTGAAGATTGCCTTCATGGCTGAGTCTGCAGGCTAGCATTTTGGAAGACTAGGCGATGACAAGTCTAGCTTTCAGTGTCACGCACTGCCTTTGTCCCAACCACGTCATGCTGTATCGGACTTAATAGTGGCTTGGCTTGCGTGGCATCGGGCCATCCCTTATTAGTATTACCGCGGTCCAGTTACAAAGTTACGTCATGATATCCGGCAGTTAAACTGGCGCAGTTGAGGACTTAGCATAAGCCTTGTCTACGCATGCTACCACACGGCTAGTTTCCCCTAATACACAAACCAGGTCATGCATACGAAAAAGTTAAATGAGACAGGAGACGCATGAGCCAGCCACATCCGGGCCTGTTACCGGGGTATTGCCTCTGCTCAAAGTACATCTTTGATGGGCGCCAGAAAAGATCTGAGTACCAGATAGGACTGTCGATCTAGATAGGTGTGTATCCTACCTGGGCACACCAGGAAAGTGTGCGCGTAAATGCGGATGGTCGGATTTGCTGCGCGGAAAGGCCCATCAAAAGCCCAGATACCGGTTAGCCTGCAGGGTAGTCATCTCTTGAGTGGGGATTTCCGAATGAGTGGTGAGGGAATGAGGTGTCCGGCTGGCAAAAAAAGATGGAATTTTCCAGCCTAGGAAATGTTTAGAATTGAAACTTCAGTGGACGTTTCAGAGCAAACTAGGTCCGTCCTCTGGCCAAAGAGTTGACACAAAGAGGACAACATAGGATGTCGCCAGTCAGATAGATATCAGACCATTTCAATACGAAGAAACGCCCAACGTATGCAGAAAAAAACCGACTGATGAGGAGTGGGCAATAGTGGAACCCTGGCTTTACTGTGCTGTTGAACTGCCGCATCAGTGGACCATGACCAGTAGATGTGCAGGCGTAGTGAGTTGTTTTCGGTCGGAAGCACCGACCAGGAATACAGCTCACTGGAGAGAATACAAATAGGCGGAAACAGTCGCACTCTGTGGATCGCAGTCTTTGTCGATATACCTCGATTTGCAACTTAGGAGACGCCAGAGTTCGCATTCACAAATTGCCCTCGAGGTCGGCCAATTATATTGTGAATGTCGGTACCACAGACAGCGAGGGCCGCGTACAGCCGAGGTCTTCAATCGGGGATGCATACTGCACACTAATTTCTCAGCGCACTACAGGACATTTAACATCAGCCAGGGCTAGATGTATACGCGTCCGGCTCTGCCGTTCTGAGCGTTCAGTTCGAACCCCCCCGCGCATTTCACCCAGTAGGGGCATGAGAATCAAACGAGGCGAGAAACTGGGGACGTGGGCAAAATTAGAGACCTGTAGGCTCGAACCTGACCGGAGATGAAAACACCCGGACCACCGTTAGTGCCCCCAAGAAAGGAATGAGAATGGTTACTGTCAGGTAAAGAAAGAATATGGCAAAGTCGGATCTAGTTAAATTGAAACGTACGACTCCGTGTACGCGAGTTGCACTAAGACCAGCCTGCAGCATGGCGTAGCGAACATCCTCGTCTGGATCGTGTAGACCTTCTTGCACCAGGAAACGGAAAATCTTCTGTAGCCAGGCTCCGGCCTTTGCGCCGCCCTGTTTGACGGCCGTCTTACTCTCCGCCTCATCGTTGTCAGCTTTCTTGGTGTCGGGAGCGTCTGAAGCCGCCGCCGCTGCCGACGACAAACTGGGTGCTGTGTTCGAGGACCAGCCAGGGGTCTTGGAGCAACTTACGATAGCGGCGAGGGCTACGGCCAGACCAAGGCGTTGGAGACGGTATTTGGGCACCTCAGGCTCCTTCGGCTCAGGGTAGCGGTGGGACGTATCCTTGGCTTTCTCAGGAGTCTAAATGGCAAGGGGCCAAAGGTGAAAAAATAGGGTCGTCATTTGTGTGAGGCGCACAGTGAAGTAATAAAAATGCACAAACATGGCGTACAAGTGGGATTCCGATTAAACTCAAAGGTAAGATCGCCATTTTCGTTCATGGCAGTAGAAGTAACAGTTGTTTAATGAGAAGGACACCCATCTGCAAAATGAGTGAATTCGAAGTCGATATGTGACTTCTTCACCTCAGAAATTAATGCGCTAACCTGGCGTGAATCCTCTGAGACGAACCTTTTCAGGTCTGGTCCGAAAGCTGATAAATTTGAACCAAAATCTACCGACTTCAATGGGATAACCGCGTGTTCATAAGCTGCCGGCAGGCCTCAAAGGTGTGTTGGAAATGATATACTTGAAGTTAGCGCATGAACTTCTGAGAAAATTTAAAAATCGAGGTTCAAAAACCAGGGTATATGCCAGGAGGCACACGGGGGCGTTGGGGGATGCCCTGATGAGCCCGACCCCTCGAAACTGCGCTATGCAGCGGCAAAAAATCGGTAAAACACGCGTGTCTGGACTCTTAGCTGTTATCTGTGCCGTATGGTGCATCATACAATATGTGACGGCCACTACAAATATTTGGAATCCCCGATCTGCGTATGGTACAGTGAGTGACAGATCACAAGAAATGTTAGTCGCAATTCTGAAATGCGTTTTCCACTTAGAAGAGTTACTCGGGTTGGGTTGTAATGCTGATTATCATGCGGCATAGTCTTATAGTATTTCAGACTCACCAGGATTTTGGTATTCGAATGCACTTCTTTCCGACCTATAAAAACTGCACATGATGAAAAAATGGCTACTTAAATATTTTGCGCGTTCCGCACAGATTTTTGATGGCTCTCTAGATTTAATTAAATTTTGTAGAAAACATGCACGAAAACATGTCGTCTTCAACTGATTTAAAAGCAAATCGCGTCGTCTTTGCAATTTATATTCGAAGAGTACCTTTTGATTTTAGAGTTTTCCAATTCCCGAGTAATCTTGTGCCATATCAGCCGCTACGTTAGCGTTCAATGATTTCAGTCTACAAGATATATACTTTCTGCGTATGGAGAATCATGCATTCCTCCATGCTTTTTAGGACAACGTCATGTAGAGTTCAAATTTTTTCGTACAATTAATGAGGAGCATTAATAAAGAGACAGGTGCAGTGCTGTATGAATGGGCATTGCACGGCCTTAAAAAATCTCATGATTAGAAACTTTTTTAAAGCCGAAATTTAGTCTTACTTTCGACTATAACGTGCGAAGACGACGTGATTTGCTACCAAATGTGTGAATGAAGGCATATTTTCGTGGATGTCTTCCATAAAATACATTTGAATTAAGAAGGGTATCAAAGATCAACGGGAAACGCGCATACCATTTAGCTAATATCCTGGCGAGTCCGCGATATTGTGCTGCATGATAATCTACATTACATATGTTTATAATACTTACAAAGGGCGAGTAACCGTTCATGTTTACCCTTTTTCGACTAGGCGACACGCGCCTGCCTTTCGCATGAAATTATGTACAAAATCTCCTTTTCAACTTTCCCCTTATCAGTGCTTTTCTCAGACGATTTGTAACCAATAGGGAGTTCAAAGGCGTTCTCCTACATTTCCCTTAGTAAAACTAAACTGAACCTCACTCGCGTAATCTTTTCTATTCGAAAGCGCATTTCAGAATTGCGGCTAACATTACATGAGATCGGTCACTGACTGTAGATCGATAAGCGTGTAGACCTTCCATTTTCCATTTGGCTATCACGGATTTCCGGACTATTGCTATGCGGCTTTCCATACACCCCCTCCCCCCGAACAACCGACAAAGTGAAGCCTTCATCTGCCAGATTTACACCATAAATCGTTGTCCGAACAACGCACTCATATCATTGAATTCACTCGGTCGCATAGGTATATGGCGCAAACGTGACTCACAGCCCAAATAAACGAGATGGGGGACACTACTGCGTTTTTTCTAAACAGTCAAGCCAACACAAGGACGCGGCTAAGTCGCTACAAGTGATCGAAACGGATCAAAGGCCTGCTCAATAAGACACATGCTACTTGGGGCTTTAGCACTGCCGAGAATGAGCAAAGGCTCGGATGCAATGAGTAAGAGAATCGGGAAAAAATATCAGAGTTTAAGAAGCCTGTCACACCAAAGATTTTTTTCAGATAGCTACAAAATGGAGCGACTGTGCTGTGTTCGAAGGAAGCGACTGAAAGACCATCAAAAATCTGTGCATACAGGAGGATGGCATGCCATACTTTTTGAGCTCCTCCATTTCGGTGCAGGAGGAAGTAAGTTGGCATTAGCAGCACACAATGGCAGAACGCACCTCTACCAGACAGTGATAGATTTCCAGCCAGTAGTCCAGAACATGATCAATTTCGTCTTGTGATTTTCCATTCAGACATCGTTGTAGAGCCTGCGCTGTGGCCACCTGGACATCCGAAGGTTTGCGAGTGGATTCGAGCAGCAGGCGAGTGGCTAGTGCTGTGGGTGGCAGCAAGTCCTCATGGCGAGGCCGGTCATTCAGCAGGGTTCGCTCACCGTCAGCGTCCTTCTCAGCTAGTTTGTGCAGTCCCAAAAGATCCCACATACTGTAAGTAACAAAGGAAACAGGAAGAAAATCGAATTCGGTCATAAGGTCCTGACCGTTAGTACATGCTACGGCCTGATTGTGCGGCAGTGGTAGAGACGGCGGTAGGACTGACTTATGTGGCCCCATAAGCAGGACATGGGGATAGGAACCGCCTGAAATACGAGTGGCTTCGAGCCGACTTCCAGTGAAATTAGGGTTAGGTTGGGGATAAGGTATAGGGCTGGGTTTAAAGTTAACGATAAAGTCAGGGGTTAAGGTGGAACCAGTGCTCACTGCAAAGTTAAGGTTTGGGGTGGAAATTAGGGAAACGGATTTGTCTTATTAGGGGTAGTGTTGGGGTTAGGCGACGGGAATACTTTGCCTTTTCCGGAATTATGCGGAGGTTCATCATTTATTACTTGAGCGGGGCGTACCTATCTCCATGTCCTGTTTAGGGGGCCATATAAGTCAGTCCCACCCAAACGGCAAGCGCTGCTAGTTAAGACTCAACACCGACGGTAAGAGGTGATAATTTTAAAGGGATTATGACAGATAGAGGTCTTTAGCATAGTAGGTACACAGTGGGTACACAGAGAAAGCCCTGGAATGAAATTATGAAATGCCGGCGGAACTAATTGCAAATTTTCTGTTAGGCTTGCTACCGTTTTGATGTATGTGTTAGTATAGGATGTTTGTGGTCAGACATCCTCCTGGCCGGTTGTTTGAACCGATACGATAGACGAACAAACCGGTGAGGCATGATGATCGAAATGAAAATAGTCAAAACGGGTAAGTTAACGTTGTGCAGTTTACTTGCTAGATTAACGCGTTGGATTAAAAAGCCTATTTCTCGTGTAGAATGAGTTCTAAGCGTACTTTGCCATGGAAAATAAGTCCACTATCAGATAGAACTCAACCATCGCTCTCGCTCTCTCTCTCTCCCCCTTTCTCCAGGCAATTCCCAACCTTGATGAATGCTGCAAACCACATCTGCGTAATTCAGCGTATTTCTATAGTACAGAGCAGCAATCTAAATGAGAAAGGTTTAACAAATCGACCCTCATCAACTGCCCGCATAAATCAGGTGAGATAAGATGCGAATAACCGCGCCATTTTCAGTAGTCCTGTTTAAAAACTCCGATTTGCAATTCCGCCCACTGAAAACACAATAATAGTACCGACAGACAATCTTTTGCTTTGGCGGGCCTGTCATTTCCAGACATATGCAAACGCTCCGTTCGGAATCCGCGAGAAGGCCCGCCAACAATTAGTAGTTTAAACTTCTAAATGCATGGCAGGACGCTCATGTGCAATTGGATTCCAACTTAGTCGCCATGGGAGCTCGTGTGATAGCACGACTGAACGTGGCGAATATAAGAAAAACCGACGGTAAAATTTCGTCTAGCGGAAAACATTCCGTCATTTGCAAGAATTATAGTACTTAGGCGAAAGTCCTGTCAGGCGAAAAACCCCTTCGGCGAGCACCAATTAAAGGAAGCGTAATTTTAGATCTAGCTAACGACATAGAATAGTTAATCCAAGTATTATAGGCTGCTACGAAACTGGGGAGTGCCAGCGCAGAGGCATACCTCTCGGCGTCCAGGGCGACCTCCACGGAGGGGTCACAGCGACTGACAAAAAGACGGAGCTGTGTATTAGCCAGGAGATTGAGTGGTGGCCAGGTGCCGGGGTCAGCTATGCCGGCGTCCATTTTGGCCTGAATGGCGAGACCGGAGGCGACTGTGAGGGCGGCTTTCTTGCGCTTCTTCTTCTGGTTCTTGTTCTTCGCTTTGGAGGCATCACAGGACTCATTTGCAGTGGCTGTTTCGACTTCAACATCACCGCTTGCTTCAACAATGTTAGGTTGTTGGGTCGGCGGTGGCGGACATAAACTGTGCGTGAACAGAGTTGGAAGTCGTTTGGCCAAGAGAAGCATGCACTGAAATGAGGATTGGGGTGGGGAGGGAGCGGAGAAGACAAGACAGACGGGCGCAGTCAGATAAATTGGTTTGGTTGCAGAGGTCGATGCAGTACAACGTGGAATGCTTGGATATACTGCGAGCAGTCGTAAAATACCCATTAAGCTAGTAGCTCCGACTGAGCCCTACCAGAGATCGATATGAGGCGACAAAACATTCGATCAGTTGGAGCAGCTGAAGGTGTCACGGACTCAGTGACGTCAACAACGGCATACTTCATTCCTCTAAATAGAATTACTTGCGAAGGACAGCTACTTGAGTAAAGGAGGCTGCAAAAGCATAGTATGCAATCACGGAAACTTACACTACGCCAAACAGCAACCTGTATTTTAATGGCCTGTGAATCCAGTGTATGGGCTACTTCAGGCACCTTGATGACGCTTGTACTCAGTATGGACAATATATGCTAACTCGTGGAGTCATTGATCCTTTAAAAATCCGTCACGAGTGAAATTCTGCATCAAAACGCGAGTCTAGGAGGCCGCCATATGAACTGCATGATTTTGCGGTCGAGTTCTAGATTATGAGGTCGAAGAAGAAAGGTAGGCGCTGGACGCGCCCAGCTACCGCTGCGACGGAGTGTTCTGAGAACGGAATGGCGAACTTGTCTCGTAAGCAGCCCATCTTTCCTCAAGTTTGCATGGGAAGGATGTATTAAGCAGTTAAAACGCAGCACACAACGGCGACCTAGTCCACTTACTTCTGTCGCCAGCAAAGGCGGTGCGGGGATGATCAGAACATATAAAGTGAAGAAACCACAAATAGTAATAATTCATTTCAATCAGTGGCGGAGATTTGGAATCATGCAGAAGCCTAATAAATGAGGCAATTCAGTGATACAAACATCAAGAGAATTCGAATAACGTATAAATGGAAACCGACCCAATATAGCCGAGAATAACAGTTTTGGAACTGGCTGAAATTCGGAATTGCCCATAAATATCTGCACACACAAGAGTAGCACCGCAGGAGGGCGTGCGGTGAAGGGGGACACTTACGACTAAAGACGAAGCTCGGCAAATGGATGCGGGTGACACAAGTTGAAGCATGAGGGAGTAGACAAGAGGCGAACACTCAACGCAGGCGTCCTCCTCGGAGAAGAATTCTTGGAGGTAGTCCACTTGCACCTGGGCGGTTTCCTTCAGCGTGTCGATGATAAGGAGGGTTAACTGGTTGTCCGCCTCTTGTAGACGGTCGTTTGCAACTAAGGCATCTGCTTCACACATTAGCGTCTGCTTCTCTAGGACACTAAAAATAAACTGAAATGCCAAAACGAACGCGGTGAAAGCGATAATCTGGACATCTGCGATAGGACACGAAGGAATGTGAGTTTTTTACAAGTGAAGTTGGAAGAAGGGAAAGGGAGAGCCTACCGCATAGAGATCCTTGAAAGGCAAAGAGGCACAAAGACTGAAGTTGGAGGAGACGTTAAGGGGCGTGTGAGTGGGTATCGCAGAGCATTCGGTGCTTGTCGAAGATAGTTGGCGTCTCAAGGCACAAATACAAGTGCAGAAAGTAGAGGCTGAAACCCAACTCCAATCTTCAGCAGGCAGGGGAATCGAGAAGGTCCGTGGAGTACCGACAGGAACTTTGGTACTGTCCGTACTGAACGGTGAAGCGGCGAGCAACTCGACGAAGACGGGAAGAAGACTAGACAGGAGAATGGTCGATGCGACTGACGTCGGTGGTATCTGGAGGAAAGTGCATGAATTGACATTTACAGTGACGTACTAGACACTCAAAAACGTCCAAGAAGGCTGGAGGACAAACATGAACCTAGGCAGTAAAACATGTGGAGTAAGGGCTTCTGAAAAGGATTACCAGCATAGCCGAGATTAGATTACGCACAGACAGGCAAGTTTGGCTGAGAAAGTGGTCCTCCCACGAGTTCATGTCAAGAGGCGAGTGCAAAACCAACAATGTCAGTTGCAAACGTTGCAGAAATACCTACTAAAATAAAACAGTACCCCATATTTACACGGCGACAGTCGTGAAAGAGTTGGACCTACCGGGGTTAGAGGTGCCAACGACCATCTACTCTCGCGAAAACTACTAACTTCCAGCACACAGACGCCGGAAAATCAACGGGGAGTAGGCACAAAAACAAATTACAATTACAAAACCATAGAACCCCCTACAAATGATGTCGATAAATCCAACCTGTACCGACTGAAGAGAAGCAATGTGAGATTAGCACACGTTCCCCGGCAGGTGAGAGTAGACAGACAAGTTTGACTACTAAACTGAACTTGTCAGGGAAGGGCCTTTTACGAGAAAACGCTGCAAGCTAAACTCAACTTGTCAGAGAAAAGCCTCTTACGACAAAACGCCGCAAGAAACAAACCTAGAAGTTGCTGTGTATACAGGACAAATGTCTGTACTAAACGTAAAACAATTGATTAGGCCAGAGATGGAGGGGGGGGGGGAGGGAGACACCTACTATGTATTTTATATACATCCTGGCACCTTATTTGTTGTGAGGTTCCATACAAGAAGACATAAGGCTATATGGGGCGCAGACATGACGGGAGAATGAGCCTGGGAGAAAAAGGCAACATACCTCCTCAGCAAGAAGGCGAAGCACGGCACTCGTATGTTCCTGTATGTGTTTTTGTCGACAGTAAAGCAGCCACTCCGTGTTTGCGGTCCGACAGGTCGCCATTTTCGACTCCACAGACGAAAGAGGGGCAGTGGCGAGAAGTCGTGCAGGCCGGCGCACTCTAGTTGTCCAGGCAGCCAGACAGACGGCCTTACGTCGGGCCGTCTCAGTAGGCGTCTGTATCATAAGGTGGTCAGACGGTTGGGCTAGGGACAGTTCGACCATTAGACGAAAGAACTGTTCGTGGGCGTAGAGAGCGGACGGAGCCAGCAGAGGATTGGAGAGCAGGCTAAAAGTTAGGCTGGAGATGGTGGA
>CACRXP010000538.1:366277-378625 GCA_902702965.1 Spirometra erinaceieuropaei | reverse complement strand
ATGTATTTTATATACACCCTGGCACCTTATTTGTTGTGAGGTTCCATACAAGAAGACATAAGGCAATATGGGGCGCAGACATGACGGGAGAATGAGCCTGGGAGAAAAAGGCAACATACCTCCTCAGCAAGAAGGCGAAGCACGGCACTCGTATGTTCCTGTACGTGTTTTTGTCGACAGTAAAGCAGCCACTCCGTGTTTGCGGTCCGACAGGTCGCCATTTTCGACTCCACAGACGAAAGAGGGGCAGTGGCGAGAAGTCGTGCAGGCCGGTGCACTCTAGTTGTCCAGGCAGCCAGACAGACGGCCTTACGTCGGGCCGTCTCAGTAGGCGTCTGTATCATAAGGTGGTCAGACGGTTGGGCTAGGGACAATTCGACCATTAGACGAAAGAACTGTTCGTGGGCGTAGAGAGCGGACGGAGCCAGCAGAGGATTGGAGAGCAGGCTTAAAGTTAGGCTGGAGATGGTGGAGGAGTTCTGCTTAAGAAATTCCAGTTGTAATTCAGGCCAATTAAGTTCCCGTAGGACGGTGACTGTCGTGGTGAGCACGTCGACGAGATGAAGTCCCGATTGGTAAAGCTGGGGAAGATCCAAGTTTGAAGTGGGTTAGTGCATGGGTAAATAGACAACAAAAACAACAAGCCGGAACGACTTTTTGGCCAGGAAAGGCGATGATAAGGAAATATGACTGTTTTAGGTTGAACTAAGCTGATAGATCGTCAGTCAGGTAGTCAGACGACAAGCACCAATGCTGGAGAGCAGTGGGGGCTTTAACGTAAAATTTAAAAGGGGAAATATTCGTAACATCGACCCCCCTTTATTCTACACACAAATTGCTTCAATGACAAGACCAAATGACAATGAATAGATAAGTTTTTCAAATGGGTAAAATATGCCAATAAAGCCGCAAACTTCCAATGTCGAAACTTTGTGCGAGAGGCTGAGAAGGACGCAGAACGAGTAGACGACTCGCAAAGCTGAAGAAACTGTAAACTAAGCATTAAAACGAAGAACTTGTCCGCGTCCATGACGCCGGCCTGAGGTCCTTAAACAAGGAAACAGCGCCAGCGCTCAGTTCTGACGGAAAAATCGCGCATTCTGGAGCGCTGGGCCAAATACATACGTTTATACCCAATTTCCGACAACGCCATCAACAGGCCCTCCGAATAGAAACAAACACCGACCTCAACTACCCGCCCTCGCTGTATGAAACTGCCAAATCTGTGCATCCGCTGTCCAGCACAACGCAGCGGACGCTGACTCCATTCCAGCTGAAATCTGCATATATGGTGGCCCTCAGCTGTTGGATAAGCTTGCTTCACTGTCCCACAAGATGCATCGGCAAAGAAAAGTTCCTTAAGAGTTCGGGGGTGCCACCGTCGTCCACATATATAAACGCAAGGGGAACTGACAACTGTGATAAGCACAGTGGCGTGTCCCCTCGCAAAACTGCAGGGAAAATCTTTGCTCGTGTCCTACTCAGCCACCTGGGGCTGAAACTTCTTCCAGAAACACAAAAAGGGGTTCCGAAAATACCGCGTGGCCATGGACATAATCTTAGCAGCTCATCAACTCCAAGAAACATGGACAGCCCTTTACAAAAAAATTCGTGGATCTGGCGAACGTCTTTGACACGGTGAAGAGCGATGGAACCTGGAGAATCATGGTGAAGATCATGTTTTTGGAGGGACATACAAAAACTATACGACAGGATGATGGCTCACGTCACGGACAACAGGGTGATCTCTGAAGCCTTCGGGTGACAAATAAGATGAAGCAGAGTTGTGTGCGCGCTTCAACCCTCTCTAGTATCATGCTCGTTACTTCGTTAATGGAGGCATCCTTGTGGGGCGACAGGGAATAAACACTCACTGTAATGACGTTTAACATTCGACGCATGCATGCTTCCAAGTAAGTCTAAATGACAACTTTGCATGATATAATTTGCGTGGGGATCGCGTTTAAAACAGTACCGCGCGGACGGACATGCAGCGGAGCACGGACATCTCTGCCTGTGGATGAACAAACCAACATAGGAGAAACGGTGATAGTGTATTGGCCATGAGGACGTGTCCAGGACCAGCGTGAATGAAACTTACATCGCAATGGTCAGCAAATTCGCCTACCTGGGCAGTCAAGTTTTATGAAACATCAAGGTCGACAACAAAAGTGCAAGACGGATCTCATAAGTCATTGAAGTCTTCAGTCGGCTACAGCATTCCGTTTGCAATCATCGTGACGTTCCCAATAAGAACTGAAAATGTGCAGGACCGTTGATTTGACAACGTCCGTGTACGGGGCGGAAACAGAGATGGTCTATAAAAACCATGTAAAAAAGGCCAGACCATTTTTACCCCAGCTGCCTTCAGAGAATACTGAAGGTGAATTGGGAGGACGGGATCTCAGACATTGAGGTCCCGAAAAGAATCAACGTTCTCAACACCTACGTCAAGATGAGGCAAATGCTACAACGTTGGAAGGTATAAGACGTGAGGACGGATGACAAATGCCTGCCCAAAGCGATTGCCCTATAGCGACGTCGCTACGGGTGTTCGTAGACACAGAGGACAAAAGCTTCGCTATAAGAACATCCGGGAGGCCCCACGAAAGCACCTGCAAATCAGCCAAGATACTTCGGCTAACTCGCTCGGGATATACAGACCTGGTTTTGTCAATCGCTGCACCGGTTGGGAGAGAGGGTAAAACAACTGACTGATACATGAGGCGCAAGGGAGGACAAGACCGTTACTGGGGTGTCAATACTCACGGCAAATCGGCGCACTCTCCAATATGGCAAATCTGACACGCTCGAATCTCCTACGATGAGCTATATATCGTAGCTTGGCAGGTTGCCAAATGATGCGGTAACTCGATGTGTACTGATGGCCGGACGGCAATGGTCCTCTCTTATTGTGGCTTGTATGACACCTCCCAATTGGGCGAGAGCGAAACTTCCCAGATTATCCCCCAGTGTATGTGCTGCAGGGGCAAGGTCGCGTGTGGCAAGCGTAGACGGGCTGCGCCAATTCGTCAACCACTGTTTCGCACGGACAAGCCAATGCCTTACAGGAGGGAGAAAGCGAGACCGATACAGGGGCATCGATCCTCATGCAGTCATCGAATTCCTAGTTATAATACATCTGACGCGCCTGAAGCTATCGTGATGCACTGCGGGTGTTTGCTTCAAAGGTTGCCGACTGATGCGATAACTCGGTCCCCCAAGTACTTACAGTGGAGCTGCTATAGTTCCTTCTTAATACGGCCTTCATGGAATTCACACATACGTGAGATTCGGGCGGCAAAATATAGTCAGTGACGTGTGCGGTGAGAACCTGGTGGTATCACACGCAGAGAGATGTTTGGCTTTGCCAGGTATTGGACCCATACCAACCTCGGTTTGTCTTAATCTTGCCACTGAGAGAAAACAGGAAGATGCCGCTAAAGTCAGCCCTACACGCATCTCCTAGGATAGTGATAGACATCGTCGTTCGCGACGGTCGAAATATCGCGCGTGGAAAGCTTACTCAAAGAAGGAATGTTAGAAGGTAAAGTGTAAATATTTTTAGAGTGGAAGACACGCGCCCTGGGTAGGTATTGTGGGCCCGAGACAAACAACAAAAAGGAAACCGCCTATTCGACGTGATAAGCCTATTGAAATTCGAGTCAGCAGAGGTGAAAAGGGGCCTTCTACCTTGAGCATTCGGGCCCGAATCTCCTCCTCGCGTTTCACTTCTGTCATCACTGTCTCCATCTGTCTGGCGGTCAACTCAGAGGCCAACGACTCAAGGAATGTCTCCTGCTGTTTGCTTGATTTTTTGGGGATGAAATCTTCCTCTTGAGCACTCGATTTGACCTGATATCTTGGCAAACTGGAAGAGAAATTAAGAAGGGTGAAGAGTTTGCAAGAAAACAGGGCGAGACATGTCGAGAGAGGGAGGGGGCATTGTCCAGATTGGCTGATCTAGTTTACCGGTTACAGAACAGAGCAAGAAAATGTGTTTTTTCAGTGACAAAAAACTGCATTTTTATCCAAATAAGCTACACTTTCGCTAAACCAGTCAGCGAATTAGCTGGTATAGGTTTATGAACCTTTGAGGCCTTTTACAGCAATAACGAGTAGCGATGTTTTGACAGCAAACTTGGCGCGATACGCTTATTCACCGCCTAACGCTTCGGACAGCTGGGTGTACAAACTATTACCGAAGACTGCGAAGGCAAGGAAGGTCGGCAGTACTTATTGGCCAGCCAAAGTTCGCCATTTTTTACGTCATTTGATCTTTTAGCCTTCTTGAATCTCGGCGATCTAGCCGTAGCCATTACAGTGCTGTCCATAAAGTATTAACTGTGCTGAACGATAACTGCGGCTAAATCAAGTTGACTGTTAATCATCTAAATGTATTATGCTATACACCGTTCTGAAGAGGCTTTTAGTAAAACCCCATGTTTATACACTACATTGAATTTTCGCAATGCTGCCTGCAAACTTAACAAGGTGTGCGACCAGGCAACTGGCAACAGAAGCAAGTGCCAGGTTTGCAGTTGACAAACGGGAAAACGTTAAACAATAAGAGTGGCGCGGGCTAAGCGCAAGAGAAAAAACGCGGCAAAAGGTCACGGAATCCAACGGTGGCCATATACGTGGTGATGGGGCGACGCGTAAATAAATATCTAAAGCTCTAAAATAATGTGTGTTCACAGTGTAGGAATGAAAAACTAATGCTACTAAAGAAACTCCTATTATAAAGCAAGGACAAACCTATTCAAAAGTTCCTGGTTGTACAACATTCCCGGCTCCGTAAGCATGATTGCAACTTCGTCTCCGCCTACCGACAGGTATTCATCGGAGAGATCACGACTAAGGCAATTCGAAAGGAAGGAACCGAGTGTGACTGGTGCCCATTGCAGCAGTCTTTGTAGGCAGAGACGGCGAGTCTGTGCGAGAGGGAAAAATATGTCCGTTTTTTTCATCGGGCGTCTTGGCGGTATAAATCTTTGCATTTTCAAACAGGAACAACAGGGTTATTAAATGGTAGACAAAAAAAAAACACTTCAACTCGTGATAGACAATAGGGTATGAAAAGGCGGACTAAAGGTGGACATCATCATCAACAACAACACCTTACACAACCAAGAGCTGACGATTTCATAACAGATTCTGCCAGATTCTGCCACTGGCCGGAGACGGTCTCCTCGGGAAGGTGCTTTTTAAGGATAGGGGCCTCAGCGCAATCCGGTAGGCTAAGACGCGTACACAGCCTCCTCCACGCTCCCTCATCGGCGGCAACTGGTCGAGAGAGGAAGAGAAACGAATGAAAAGTAAAAGGTCAAACCTTGAGAAGACACATGAGGAACCCCGAACGGCGTCTGGAGAGGAGATTCAGGAAAAGAATGGGCAGAACTGCTTTTGTAGGGATGAGCAGTGCACTTATACTTATTTGCCGCACCCAAAGTGTGGAAAAGTCAAACTTGGCAAACCTACTAGGAAATGCAAAATAGGGGGTTTTGGCTACAAAGAGTATTCAAAAGTAAGATTGTAGGAATGGGGGTCCTTTAGAATGAATAGGGTTGAGTTACGGGACAAGGGCTGCGCTATGTCATTTATAAAAACCCATTAGAAATGAAATGAGTCCTTTAAGGAGTTTATTTCCTATCCCAAAATAATGGACTCCGAAAAGTGGTATGCTGGTTTCGGATCTGCATCTTGCACAAAAAATATTTCTTAAAAAGTGATAGACAGGAGGGGATGTCGCGTCCAAGCACCAGAACTACACAAGAAAAAATACTTGATGCCCCGAGGTTAATGGCTTTTATCATTTGAACCATAATGGTGTGCACGGTTATCATTAATAGATGTGCGCCTGAGATTTCCGCACAAGGACCGTACAGTCAATGACCGGTCTCATGAAATGTAAACTGAAATTCTGAAATGGGGTCATGAAAAACATGAAAATATCGTCTCTTGTACTGGCAGGAAGCCATTTGTGCTTCAAGTTTCATACTCAAAGAAAAGATATCTTTCAGTTTTAAAAACGTCTTTAGTAATAAGACCTTTTAAGACCTTACAATGTCCATTCAAATAGTACCATATCAGTCCGTTTATTAATGCTCCTCATGAAGTATACAACATGGTCCGCTCCCGTTGCAAAATTTTATGAGCCCTATGGTTTATATTCGTAGTGACGAGGAGAAATGTGCCATTTTTCTTACATGTGAAGTATACAGCTTGTGGACTGGGGACCATAAACGTAAATGCAACGGCCGACCAAACTCAAAATTGCTCAAATTGGAAATCCTTCAGAAAGCCTGCATATACCCCCACTTCAAGTGCACGCCTTCCATGAAACATATTTGAATTCACAGGGCATTGGAAATCAGTGGAACAAATGTATACTACTTAAGTAGTTCCTCTTAATCGGACGTTTTTACAGGCGGCCGAAAAAATACCTTCAAAAGCCAACTCTCCTGCGTTTCTGGAATATCTTGGGCTTATGCTTCACGATAATCAATACTGCAATCCCTGATGGAAAACGCACTTCAGAATTTCCTCTAACATTTAATGAGATCGGCCACCAACTGCCTTTTGATCGGTACAACCCAAAAAGCGTGCTGGGCTAGCAGTGTAAAACTGGACTCGAAAGCGTAAGAAGAAGACCCTCGATTCCACCCTGGCTAACATAGACAAGTAGTCGCGAAAAAAGTGATGTTGACATAAGCACAGCTGTAGGATCACAACGGCCAGTCTTCTACCGTTAGAGCGTGTACAATAGCAGCTGCCAGAACGATGAGGCCTTTACAATCCCGCACGTGACACATAAGCGTAAAGAATCCCCTACTTACCGGCTGCTGAATGGCTGAGGGCGTAGACAGCAGAGAAGAAGAGTGACAGACGTTGAGCAATTGACAGATCAGAGGTGGATGCAACTACCGATCCGGCGGTTGCCGTGGTCAACCGAATACGAGACAAACCAAAAGCCCTCTGATTAGGCGCCCTGCAGGCAGCGCCAAGGCTACAAAGGATGCTGACCAGGTGTACAAGACGATTGCCGAAACGAGTCACATTAGCAAGGGCTACACAGAGAAGGTCATTTGAGGCAACACTGGTCGGCGCTGATCTGGCTCTCTCACAATCATCGACCAGTTGGCTCAGGGAGGTGAGAAGAGCCTGGCTGCGCCCACAAGGATCCCTCATTATATGAGATGTAAGGCAGCATCGAATATCGGCAAGGACGGACTTGGATTCCGTGTAGAGCCACAACAGCAGCAGTGTACGATAGAAGCAACTAGAATGGAATGATGCGCAAGAATAATAATGATAATAACAGCAGTAATAATTTAATGATTAGATGCAGCAGGCAGTCTAGACGAAAGAAAATAAATCAGATTAATTGGGCATTCATCTGGGTCGGTCGCCAATTAGATCCAATCGGCATAGACCCCGGTTTATTCACAAAGATTGGATGCCCGAGAAACCAAAGAACGTTTTCGTGGACATCTCATAAAAAACCGCAGGTGTGACGCATTCGGCAATCTGTTGGAGTCGACTAGTTCGCACAGTCTAGTCAACCGATGAGAATAGTAGTCAACGCACTGAACATTTGCTGACGTTGCGGTGAGTTTGTCTAAAACTAGTGCCACAGTTGGTAAACACTCGGTCAGTCATATACTAGTTGTAGAAAGTATTTGATGAACACGGTTACACAAACAACTTCTACGTCATTAGTATTTCAAGTATTTCGAGGAAAGCAAGTTTAAATGCCGAGTAGGGCAAAACACCGACACGAAAAAACAAAGATGGCTGCCAGTTTTTGCAGCACACACTCCCCTGACAGTGCATACTGACGAAGTTTTGATGTCATGTAAGCACACCACCCAATAAGTTTACGGACGTTCGACTGTTACCACGGTCGCCGATAAATATCGGAGACGTGTATCTCCTGGAAGCGGTTTGTATCAAAGGGAGAACACAAAACTGGGACCCACTTTTTGCGTTGTTTTTGGTTACGGACAGAGTTATACCAAAACGGCTAGTTACAAGGAATGCTAATTCCTGCATCAGGCAATGAAGTGGGACTGCGTGCTGGGAAAAGTTACCTGGTTATTGGAGCCTGCTGTCGCTTTATCGCGGTCAGCTTTTTGTCCAGAGCAATCTTTCACAACCGTTGAAGATTCGGTCAACCGTTCCACATGGATGCCTTTTGCCGCCCCTCTTATTTGATTACGCCAATGAACGGATCCACGGAGGCATCATACGCGGTTTCGACAGTCTTAAATTCCCACTAGGAAGGCGGCTGACTGGCGTCGTCTTGCTAGAGTCAGGCTGTGACGGCCTATGGAATACAGGGTTCCGGATTAACGTGGGCGCTAAGTCAGTAAGCTTGCCTATCAACGTAGCAGACTAAAATATTCCTGAGCTGAATCTCCCACCAAGAGAATGAATTTGCGAAGAACAGTTGACCGCTTGAGGTACAGTCTCAAGTACTCCGGGATCAAATCTGACCCGACACAGTCCCACCAAAGTGCAGAGGCAATTTCAGAACAGAGGGTAATTGATCTTCGAAGCTGGGGAGAGGTGGCATGGCTTATTAGATCTGCTGTAACCGACTGTTCAACGTTAGAGCATTATCAACCAAAGCATGGAGGCCGGTTTAATGGGAGGAAAGTTCAGTCAAATAAGATGCAGTCAGGTACAGGGGACCGCTAACATCTTACCTTTTCTGCTCGTCGGACAGTTCGGAGGGGTGATTCGAGAGAAGGAGGTATATTACATGGACCAGGTGGGAATGGACTAGAGAGGAAAGGGAAACAAGATGAGCGGTGCAAAGTGCGGAGGAGCATTCATAAGCAGACTCATCTTAGACCCACCATCTTCAGAGGAGGCAAGAATAAATCGGTGTCGCAGCCAAATGGGCAGGGATTCGGCATTCTCTGCAGACTCTTTTCGGTCCACTCTGACACCTTCCAGTACAACCCACAGGGATTCCGGAGTCTTTTCAGGAGTGCTGTTCATCTGCAGCCAGAGGGAGGCAGCAACTAGGGCCTCGCTCACCTTCGGAGACGCTGGGACCTCCGTCTTCGCTGACCGAACAACACTCAAGAGCAAAGGAGTGAACGTTTTCGCTATTCTGACCCCTGAATGAACACGAAACGTTATTTAAGAAATACTGAATTGCACCGGGGAGAGATGGAGGCAGGGGAAGCAGGATTTTGAAGACGCAAACAGTTTTTAAATACCGGAGCGGAAGGCCTGGTCGAGGCATTTGAGGAGCGCTAGCCGGACAGCGGGTGAAGTCTTGGGCGAGGAGAGACGATCCTGGATGGAAAATAAATGGAAAGCATCGAAAACGTCAAATTCTGGAAATGCGTATAGAGATGAAAATGAAGCATAAGCAATAGTTTTCAGGGCATGTTGATGAGGGGTGACAAACCTTAAAGAGGTTCTGGGCCTTTTCGGACATAGGACATTTTGTGCGCTTTAGCCATCGACAAAGCTGCCGGAGGACACACTCAATGATTTCATCACTCACTAAAAAATTAGAAGCATGAATCGTCGTGTTATAAAACTGAATGTAAATTGTTCCCGGCAGATAAGTAGAATATGACGACAGAAGAGGACACATTTGTGTTGACGTGAAGGGCAAAGTGGATGCAGGGATAGCATGCCTAGAGTGCGTGACAGGGAGGATGTACCTTCAGAACTGATTAAGTCAATAAAAGCGGCTAGAGCCACAGGAAACAATTTCGCATCGTTGGACTTGTGGAGGGAAAGGCTGCCAAGAGTGTCCAGCATAATGCGCCTAGACTCTAGACTGGCCTTGCGTCCATCCTGTCCAGTTAGCTTCTGAAGAACCTAAAAAACAACGCAGGCATTAGACTGATTCTTTCGTTTAAAAACCAACTTTTTCAGTCAAGAGCAAGACGGCCTAACTGGCCACTGAATCTGACATCAGGAGTCACAGGCAGGAGTTTGGCAGGATCGGTAGGGAAAGTCTAATAAGGTATGTAATATCTAAGTTTATATCGCCCCGGCATGTAAGTAGCTCAAATCAAGTTGGCGCGATGTCCGTACTTGTTTTAACTCGTATCGGTTATAACCGGTTTTAGTTTAGTTTGTCTAGTGTTCATGACATTAAAAACAGGAGACTCACGTCCTGTGGTCAACGGTTAGACTATTAGTAATCCGGATGGTGGTTACGCGAAACTGTTTAGATGGCGGATGCATTACTACTGGGCTAAAGTGTCCCTCCTCTCAGGTAGAACAGGGCTCCGCACGGACATCTACTTCACAGAACGCGCAATAAGTGACCAACCTAACCAGTCTGAGAGAAAGTGAATGACAGTCGTAGAAAGAAGTGTTGACTACTCGACGTCTCCCGATAGGTGTATCTCGAACTACGGGTACGCAAGAACTAGCGAGGAAGAACATAATTCGACTATTCTTTTAAGGTTAACAGGGCGTCTTTTGACAGTACAGAGCGGTTCGCATGTGCAAAAGAATAGACGAAAGCAGTCAAATTTAGATGACAGCAAATGGTATTGAATAGAATCGCATGCATCTGCTAACAACAGAAATTGCCGCACGCAGGAGAAAGAAAGGTTTCTCCAATTATATTTCCAGGATCTTAGTAAGCTTTCTAATTTGTGCAACCACGTAGATGAATCGTCCACTCAACTGGAGGCCAAAAAAAGTTTAAAATCGACTCAGGACCGAGCGCAAGAAAGGAAGCTTAGAGCAACATGTAACGCTCCGGACGGCTGTGACAAATCAGAGCCTGCACGATTCTACTGAAGGTGAATGAGTGTTATGACCGAGGTCAAGACTAATGAGAGGGGAGGCACGAAAACTGCATAGAATAAAAAGTGGACATCGAGTATCATATGAGTTACCAGTTCAAAGATTTTTGCAACGGTTTCGTATTCCCTGCAGAGAAGAGCTGTTGTCAAGATCGACTCCGAGCTTGCAGATGCAATAGTAACATTGGTAGACAGTATACTGCTTGCCAAGGGTCGAATGAAGTCGACTGCGCATTTGTCTAACTTGAGGTCCAGTTGTTTTAGAATAACGTTCACCGCTGCATGGATGCAAACAAGGGAAGACAGACACGATTTATTTGCTTCGACTGAGGTTTTGTTTAAACTACACGACTGCACCTCAGCTGAAAACGACACGACAAAAGTGGACTGTCAGACATTACTCGTCTCGGAGACCAAATGCAAGTACGTAGTTGTGTGCTTGGTGTTAATGCTATTTTCAACCTTGGTTGACAGAAACAGTGTCATCCTGTGATTTGCCTGAGACGGTGTGATGGACGGACGAGAGTTTCAGCAAGTGCCCCCCCAGTTAGACCTTGCGTGCTTTTCACCATCGTATGAAGAGAGAACTAAATGCTTTCAAGGCATTGGTGCCTGGGTCATGTCTCCACTTGGTAATATCTTTTGCAATTACCATGAGTGTCTAGCGTGTAAAGTTGAGCAGCGGTTTTTGTATACCAACCAGAGGGAAAGTGCTAAACATTCGAGAGAGGTATGGATTGTGTGATAGTGCGGATGGAGCTCAGGAGTGGCTACTGCTTATTTGGGGAGAGTTATGTTAGAGGCAGTTGAAGAAATGGAAATCAAGACTTCACGCGAAAAATGCGAACCTGCACAGAAAAGCAAAGAGGCACAAATTCAGGTTAACTGGATTTACGACAGTCACTCAGTCCGCGTAACTGCTAAGGACAACTACAAAAGCAGACCGGCAAAGTAGTTGCCTTGACCGATAAAGTCATGAAGGCGTGTGGCTGGACAACGAAAATGACAGTTAACCGGCGAATGACCGAATTACTTGGGACCGCGGTTTCAGGAGTCCTGAGGAAGCTGCGATGTGATGCAGGGATGAGCTCGGAGACGAACGTATTCTCGTCAATACAGTAGTTAAGCAAGTGAGGACAGCAGTCCTAGAGAGGAAAAAACAATCACTTATTAGGAATGACTGCCTAGTAGGGGTCGGCACAAGGGTAAAACTTTTAATACAATTTCTCACCTACATAAGTGAGAAAAGCCTTGCGGGAGGTAAAAAAAGCCATATATGGCCAATGAAGTGGAAGGGCATAACCGCAAAGATTGCAAGGCCCAACAGAGATCAATTCGGATGAGGACATACGGAACTGAACTTGAGCATAACATGCCACCATAGACCTGATCTTGAGGATGTGCTCCCCTTCAAAACGGTATGTTTGGTTTTACTTCCAAGGAAAAAGGCTCAGTCCCAGAACAAGTAAAATCACTTGTAAGCACTTCTATGAACCGGTCTAAACCTATGAAGAGGCAACAATCGACGGAATCATACACCGGGAAAATTGAATCT
>CACRXP010000538.1:340520-350961 GCA_902702965.1 Spirometra erinaceieuropaei | reverse complement strand
TGTGCTCTGTCTTTCTTTAACTTCCATCCAGTGTATCTAAGGGAACACGAACCTGCGCTTATAAGCTCGTCATCTGTCAAATAAATCAGAATTGTTGGCGACAGCATAAGAGAATTACGTTGACATCCGTAACCAGACAGTTTTTCAAATGTAGGTATATGCTTAATTTAAATAACTACATACGCTGCTGCTGCAACGTATAGCTGGCAAAGCCATGTTTGAGGTGTTCACAGACTGGGACATCAAAATCGCCACATGTAGGCTGTTTCCTGAGCTAACATCCCATTCAGACAGCAAAAGTACTTACCGGAAAGCCGGTTTCGGTTTCAAAGACGTAGTATGCCACACTTACGGTCATTAAATAACACGAGTCAATGTCAAGATCACTCCACCAATACACGAAGACTTTCTTCGAATTTCACCTTTCAGCAACGCAAGGGATGGATTTTTAAACACTTATGTTATCCAAATTATGACGCATTTGCAGTAGATTATCTGCACGCATGCATTAATAAACATGATAGAAGGTATCAGTTTATCATCGCAGCACTTCCTTTATTTGTGCGCATTGACAGTTGTCACTCTGCTCAAACATCTTGACAACAACCGACAAGGGATTAAAGTGTTTTTGGTGTGCGAAAACCGCAGACCCCCACTTGTGCCCATCAGCCGACGGGTTGGGAGCGATGCCTTTGCTTGTACGATGGCATAGACTAGCGTTTGGATAATCCGATATTCAATATGTTAGCAAAGGTGGCCATCAAGCTAAAGCGAGACGGAGAAACAATTGTTGTTTTCAAGACTGTAGTCATAGAGAACGGATGACTCATCAAGGGATTTATCTTATCTATTATAAGGGCCCTGCTCATACAACGCCTTGGTGTAAGCCTTTGACTGGACTTTCGTTAGACACTGGGTGATAGTTGACGGACACATAGGTTAAGAGTTTTTAATCCAGTTGACTAGAAGTCTATCGGAGACACTAAGGCTATGAGTAAAAGCTATAGGTTTCCTTAGTGTTTAAGACATATCAACAGTATATTCGCACTGTAAGCTCTGTTACTGAGACTTAATTATATAGAAGCACCAGAAGGGCAACCGTCTGAACAAGGCTCGTGTATTTGGTTATTGTCAGCATCCGCAAGGTAAGCGTGACATAATCATATTCCCAACAAAGGAGACAAAGGAAAATGATACAAAACTTGCCTCGGGTACACGCTAACTGGCGCAGGTGCCAGTCATCCGTGACAGATAAAAGGCATACACTCGGGCTGGTAAAGGCAGGTCACGGACGCGCGTTCACGGGCTCTCTCCCGCATGACACACATGACTAACCTTGCTTCGAAACGCCACAAAGAAAAACGTAATTTCAATATTTTACAAGTGAACGCCAATGACGTCATTTAGTTTATGCTTAATCTAATGGAAGCTGGAACTTTGAACCGATCTGTTTGCTCTTTTGCCGACACAGCAAAATGTGATCTCTTATGGATTAGTGGCATAGGCTAGACGCTTTTTTGCTTTACCCAGGTGTATTTTTTCAGGTATCTGGGGCCTATCTGAAATTCTGTAGACTTAGCTAGAATCGAGGTGCACTGCTGGGTCAGAGACAAATTTAAGTTGTATAATCGACCAAAATAACAGAATCAAATAAGCCTCTGATAGAACTGAATAAAAACGTTCAAATAAGAAACTGCATGGGCTAGTGCTCGAAAGGTTTTAAGCCTACCAGTATACCTTGAAACTTTATATAACCTAGGTTTCAGATGAGGCAGTACTAGAGATGATCGAGAAACTCAGTTGCAATTTCTCGCAAAGCGGCTCGTCATTAGCTCTCTTCGGCTATAATGGAACATTTTCGTGTTGAAGGGTCCTCTTATTTCATTATTTATTGCAGGAATTAAAAACAGTCCAGGTGAGATGGATTTCAATTTTAATACCACCTGGTAAGTTTCGAGGAAAATTTGTTTAAATTATCTCTGATCTAAACATAGTCGTAGAAGTAGGAAGCGTCCTCTAAACGCCAGCAATTAATGTCGTAGGCCTCTGTTGGCATAAGTGCCTCTGTTCGGATTCTTTGGCATACCTAAACATAATCTAGTTTTGCGAAGTACTGCCACAGTAGTCTCCTTATATATTAGCTCCGCCATAGAGTACACTGAAGCTGGAAACTTGGACCCTATAGATTCACGGTGGAATCCTTAAAGACGGGCCAAAACAAGACTCTGCCCTGCCAGCACATGGCCCCTTCATAGGCGGGGCTGGAAGGGGCTGGGTGGGGCCAGAGCCCCGCCTGCCAGCACATGGCTCCTTCATAGGCGGGGCTGGAGGGGGCTGGGCGGGGCCAGAGCCCCCTCTGGATTGAAGCCTTTTGAAGCGTATTTGCATCGAAAGATATGTTCCAAAAGCACCACTTATTGTACCTTCTTTGGAATTTAAAGGAGCGTATTTATCAAAATTGGCTTATAAACCATGGAGAAAGCATCCGTTTACGCCCACTGAATGTAGCTGCGGATGAGCACAATATATTGAGGTTTTGTTTAAGTCCCTCATTGCTTAAACTCTTATTTGTCCACCGGTTTACAATCTGTGTGTGTTATTAATTCGTATATTTGACAATGGGGACGATATTTTAAAGTGGTGCCAAAAGTGGGCGGGGATGTGGCGTCCCCTGCGCATTTATTTTCGCTGGCGGGGCTAGGCGGGGCTATCGCGTTGCATGCCCCGCCACAGCCCCCTCCACAGCCCCGCCTAGCCCCCTCATAGCCCCCTCTAGCCCCGCCATTATTGAGGGGGCCAGGCGGGGCTAGGCGGGGCTGGTGCTGGCAGGGTGACCACTCTTTAAAGCCAACGATAGCTAAAATTCAATGTTGGTTATCCCTAGTGCACTCAGATTTCGCTATCATCGAAGAACCATAGTCACGCTTTTAATCAGCATTTTTCTATGCCTAAATCGGTACTGGTTCAGGTTTATTTGGTATACAGACAAGACAAACCAAGCCTGTCGACGTCTCCTGTGTTGGTGCATATCGAAACCCGCTTTTGATGAAATAAAAGAAGTTACCTAGAGCGTAGTATGTCGCTCGGAGGAAGTTGAGGAATAGGAAAGTCAGCCGAATGCTTCTGAAGGGAGTACAGTCATGTAAATCTGAACGCAGAAAAAATACCCCTGATTGAAGCAAATCATGACGAGCGACCATCATTCCTCATAATTCGACACCATAATAATTATAAGAATGATAATGTGATAAGGCATCTTGAAGTGCGTTAAAATTCCAAAGCGATTACTAAAATGTTCAGGTACAATCAAAGTGGAGGGAATGGAAGTAAAACACATGAACATTTAAATATCTAGAAGACAGTCAATGTTAGTGGTCAAGCTATATAATTAGTGATAAGCAGATAGGATATCCAGGGCTATTGTCATCATTACAACAACAAATTAAGCTTCGAATATCTAAGAAGTGGACGAGGATGGATGGCTTCGAGAAGGATATAAGTCATCAAACATATTACTGACGGCAAAGTCCACACTGTAAAATTGTGCCCTGACATGTGCAATATTGACAGCGTAGAACTTCTTAAATTTTGAAGGCGGAAGTTAGAGTCCCAGGTGTATGTATAAGTGAAGAAAAAGGCTGGTCGAGCACCGGAACATTTTGTTTATTGCGCTAAGCATTCGAACTCGTGCAGGATTCCGTCGTCAGAGATAGTGGCAGCAACAGAACAAACGACAGTCATAGGGGGTGTAAGTCAATCATCGGACGCCAGAAACAGAACAGGCCGAGAAATTATTGACGCCTGGGCCTCGGATGAGAACTCAGTCAATCGATTTATCGATCTGGCGCCGGCGTACTGAGCCCTTAACAGTCACCTACAGTCTTCCTCAATCGGTTGGTGATTGGCTTACACGTCCTATAACTGTCGTTGGTCCTGTTGTTGATACTATCTCTGACGATGGACTCCTGCACGAGTTCGAAAGCTCAGGACAATAAACAAAATGTTCCGGTGCCCGACCAGCCTTCTTCTCCACTTTTAAAAATGGTGCCAGGTGCCAAATCCAACAGGAACCAAAGGTGTTTAATGATGTTAGGTTTAGTAACAAGGACGTAACTCTCTGACAAAGGATGCTTTCCCGTGCTAATTTTAATTGTCAGACTGTTTCAACTGAAATGACTATTTTCGATCTGTTGATGACTGAGTTTTAAGCCGCGGACCCCTACGAATTAAATTTCAAAAGTTATTCCGATCCCACTTCATTTTTTGCAGACCATTGTCGCGCACCGCATGCCCGTTCACTTTTTATGTACCGAGATAAATATGTTGCTGCCTGTTCTCAACGTGAATGTGTGTTGTCCGCCAAAATAGATATCGGACTTTAAATTCTCGCTCACAGACTAGCGTTTTAAGAACCTCGTTAGTATCGCCTATCACGTACGACCAAACGAAAGTGTTTTTAATCCATCTTTGTATCTGTTAGGTTAGACCGTCAGAAAAGTGGACTCTGGCTTTGAACGGCAATTTTGAAACACAGTACATCTTAGACTGAAAATTACGTAACTATGAAATTCGGAGCAGGATCAACAAAGAAGAGGAAAATTCTACGTTGACTTCGGAAATTTCAGGCAACTACTGTCATGTCACGTGGCAGTTAAGGACTTCTGAAGAAGTTAGTTTAAGAGGAATTATCGGAACACTGAAAGCGGCTTGAAGGTTCCTATTTGAATCGTTTCTCCATATCTGGCAGCCATTGGGAAAGACAAAAAGCAACTAGTGAGTACTAAACGAATTGAAGAAGCAACACAAATCTCTTCGCCCAAACTGCAGGAAGGCCTTTGTGATGAAAATCAATAGGAAACTTTTCCTTAAAACTCATTAGCTGCTGGGAGAAGTGGATTCAGTACAACATTCAGAAGAAATCAATAGAGCCGATACAGCTGTTAGACAAGTTTCAATTGAAATTAGCGTCCACCAATAGCACGGTTTTCTAAATTGAGTGGGGAACTCTAGCCTGCTTTGTCATAAACCAACAAAGGCAATGCATGAAACACCAGCCGTGAGTTACCTAATGCTGGTAAATGGACACGGACGTATTTTGTTGAATGGCGACGCTAGACCGAACTTCAGCAACTACAGTTGCATAATGTTAAGAATTAGATTACGAAATCCTACTCCATTTCCAATGTGTACACGCTTATTTAACCACGAACGGTTTGCCACGTTCGCATATGTTTCAGATTAGTTTTGTGGAGTATCACATTTGAAACCAAAATATTGTTATATAAACGCCTAACGCAATTACTGAAAGGCCATATTATTACGAAAAAATTTCATGTTCAACTGAATCCCATTAGACCTCTATGGCGGCTGGTAGGTCAAATTTACATGTTAACCCTTTTAAAGACTTCTTATAATCATTTTTGATCTACCACAATGATCATTTCATATGCATTTGACCCATTTGGAAAAAACTCAGTGGCCTTCATGGGATAAGAGCTCATGACAGCAAGGCCAAGGCCTCGTAACTCGGGTGGTTAGGCCATTGGTTGTATTCAAGTCTAGCCCTTGCTGTTGTGTATTCGACTTCCACCGAGACCGGCGAATTTTTAAAAATTGGGTCCAATGAATAACTCAAATGTGCTGAAAACATCATCTAGCTAAATGGGCTTGATAGGCATATAGTGGATTCTACGTGCATTGCTTAGGCAATGGTACTTGGACAGTTAGTTTTCTGTATCAGGATTAGTGTATTCCATATGTTGCAATGGGCTGGGTGGGTACGCTGACCCAAATGTGAATAAACTCACGACTCCTGGTCGAGGCCGAATGGCTCGGATGGTTAGAGAAGTTGCTATATCCATGCCTTGCCCTAACTCTCGTACACTGTAAATCCTACCAAGGATGCCGAGTTTTTCATAATCGGGCCAGATTAATTATTAAAATATGCAAAACACCTATCATTTAATGTGCGTCAGACTTATAAAGTGCACTAGATTATCAACTAACATCTCGTAGGGTGTGAAGGCAACTTTCTACTGAAAGTTCATCTTCATGAGTAAATGACTATAAAATATACTTGTAATTTGAAAACTTGGTAACCTGGAATATTCAAAAGTTTCAAGTACAAGGCAAATACCCAACAAAAAGTAAGTATCGAAAGGTTTAGATGTATGATCGAAAAACTTCAAGCGAACTAACTTTTCTTTATTTTTGAGCCTTTCAACTAATTAAAAGTGCTGTTACTAGAAGAAGAATTCATTCAAGTTTATGGGCCCACAGAATCCAGGTCGGGAACAATGCTACACAGAAATCTATCTGCTGTATATTGGGATAATGCGCAATCTATGAAATCATATAACGAATTGTCAAAACACTGCGGATTCTGAGTTAATATTTTGCAAACCACGGTTTGGAATGCATGAATCAGCGTTGCCAGCATACAGAAACCAGTCAGAAGGACTAAGCGCAGTGTACTCCTGCAAAATTAAGTATTTTTAATTGGTGATCTGCCGAATGCCAGGATGAACTTGCAAGAACATGTTTACCAATACTAGACTGCTCAAATTCTGCAGAAAGTAGACTGCCGAGCAAGACTGCTAATTTCTGGCAACGAACGGTTGTTCGCCAATCGTTTCAGAACATGGGTTGATATGTAGAGCTGTACTAGTTTTTCACCTCCGAGTTCTCCTGATCAGTACCTATTTGAATATGCTGCAAAATATCCCATCGGAAGTATAATACATCCAACACGTAAATCTCTTGATTGAGGTTAAGGCAATAATCGGAAACAATCTAAGGAACTTGCTTAACCACGAGGGAAAGTGCTCTCGAAGAATCAAGAAGAGCAAAAGCCTGTTTGCATTTCAAGAAAGTGGAATGTTTTAGTTAACGCCAGAGTAAGAGTATCATTTTGTCTTATAAAAATTCGAAATCATCACAATAGGTCTGTTATCGGGTGATATGATTTTTAGGGAATTTTTGTAATTTTCGACCTAGAATTAAAAAGCATGGGAGTAATATTATATCTATTAGAGAGGTAGTTTTAAAACTAGGTTCAAGGGAAAAGTCTAAATCGACAGACTTCTTAATAATTCCGCGGTTCGCATCTAATTTTATTGACCTTCCATAAAAGTACAGTCGTGGAAAATTGTAATACCTACCAAAAAGATGCTTTACTTTTCGAAAGCACTGTTAAATGAATGACCTATGAAACACTTAATTGGGGAACGTTCAATATTTCAGTTTTATTAGAATTAAACGAAAATGTGAAACGGTGAACTCGCAAGTGGCTGCATATTAAAAACCAAGAGACCATATTCGGTTAGAGGTAGTAGAGCCGTCATAAGCTACAGTTACTAGCAAATGAACATGACATTGAAGTTAGTGAGCGCCATTGCATTTTGGAAGGCCGCTATGGAGAAGCAACCCTAGTTCAGCAGAAATTTAATTGTGCTTAAGAAAATGGCCGATTTTGCAGTTCAAATTTTCCTTGTGCATTTTTTTATTTTGAAGGCTAGTTGTTAACATTGTTCTAACGAGGGTATTTAGATCTTTAGAAAGAGCCTCTGAAGAAAGAGGTGCTTTTTATCATTATGGCTGTGTGGGAAGCTGGGGTCAGTAACTTCAAAACCGCGTTAAATAAAATGGGCAGCGAAGGAATCAGGCATTGCTTTTGACGACCGCAGCCACGTAGTTTTGGTTAGAATAAACAAATCTTTGCTATTTTCTACGAGAGACTGACTACGAGAAACCAGCGACGTAATTGACTTTCATTGATCAGGACGACTTTGCAACCGAGTATCGAGACAGCGCGTTTGCTTGACTCTCGCAGAACTAGGGCTGAAGTAATTGGCTACGCGCAGCGAGTGGTAATTTTTATGAGGTGTAGGTTGCTCTTTAGTTGGCGTTCAAGGAATTATAAAGCCTGCTTCTGTGTTTTAAAGCGCAACGTATGTTTGAATTCCAACCTGCAGTCAACCTACACAACTATGCCTAGCAGTAAACCATACAGCAGAAGTGAGCATAAATATATTTATTCTGCTTTTTTTTTCTGAATTCAGCAGTTCTTTTGACGGAGGATATTTTGTAACATTTCTGGAAAACGCGTACTCTGTGCAGTTATATTTGGGCTAAACCTTCCCAAGGTATTGCTAAAACTGAGCCATTGACATCGAGACCGTTTCGCAATGTCGAATAAAAAAATTAAATGTTCAGATGCAGCTGAAAGACAAATATGTTTTACACAAAATGTGTCTAGAAAGTGTCAAGAATGTTAGCTTCCAGATCTTAAGCCAACATAAGAAACTTTGCAATAATTTTATTTGTTCAATGATTCAAATAATTCCTAGAAGTCGTAAGTGCCCTTCCACTGACATATAGAAAAGAGAGAAAAGCGTCCACCCAAACCCAAAACTATATTCGATCTAAGTAAAAAGAAAAATATAAGTTTTATTTTGGTGCTTTTTGAGACGTGTTTAGTAGTTTTCGAAAACCAAAGACCTAAATGTTGCTGATTTCTTCCTTTATTTAAGGTGATAATTGCAAATACTGGAAGCGCGGTAAGTTTGTTTATTTAAAGGGACTTTACAACATGTTATAGAACCGGACTGTGCATCCAGTAATGAGAAGGAAAAGATCATGGTTAAACGCAACTGGTGGAAATCACCCACTGGTAAATCTCCATATAAAGTCTCGTCCTAATACTAACTCAAGACGTTCAAATTATCCGCAATATACCGACCTCGCGTTTAGGTACTGAATGGGCAGCGAACCAATAGTTCAACAGCTATTAAACGCTAAAGGTGAAAGCCCATAGACAACGAGAGGACCGGAAAATATTAACTAAAAAACTTGACAAAACTGTCTTATATACTTTCAGTGAAGAATAACCAGCACATCATTTTAAAACTATTTCGCAGATTTCAGCCAACAGTTCGGAGATTAACGTGATGTAAAATCGGATAGTATACTTAAGATCGGTTTTACAACTTTTAGCATGTACAGACGTCTTGCCAGGAATGCTTTGTATTTTTAAATAACATGGGTTACTTCCTCCCTACAAGACGGCCTCTCCTAAACTGTACTTTTCAGATGAGCTCGATAAGTCAGTGGTGCTTTCTGATTGCAAATTTCCCTTTCAGTGAACGCGACCTGCGATAAGAACTGTGGCAAGGAAAAACTCATAATTTCTAGACATTGGAAAAGCAAAAACAATGGTATGTACCATGTCAAATCTAAAAGTAGTCGAAGTACTCAATAATTGGGTTTAACACTAGCCTTCGTCTCCTTTTTTCAGAGTCTGTAATTGTTCGAAATGATCCTACAAAAAGACGAATTTGCTACAAGCCCCAAATTCGTAAGTTACAAAATAGTTTGGAAAGATTAGTTTTGTTTTTTTCACCACACAATTCATAAAACAATTTCTTCTTCTTCTTCTTCTTCTTTTTCAGACTATGAGCCAACGGAGACTTTTGATTACTGCGCTGACCCTGTTTGCTCATATTTGTCTTCGTCCTCCTCGTCCTCGTCGTCGTCCTCCTCCTCTTCCTGTTACTCGTCATCGCCCTCGAGTCCCTCTTCATCCGATCTGGAAGATGAAGCCACAAAGGACTGGCCACCGAGGCCTCGTGGTACGTCCCTACAGCAACAAATTTCTACCGTATGTCGTCATTAGAAAGGATAGTGGATGATAGAGTAGCTGAAAAACCCCGATAATTTATTGTTGTTTTACTTTATCGATACAGCGTTTATGCATATTTGTAAGAAAGGGCTTAATGTAAAAGACAAATTGCAAACGTAGTGCTGTTTCTTTATGCAAGGCTGGACTGACCTGCAGCAAGCAGCAAAGTAGAGTCTTAGACATAAGACCATTTCACAAAGGGTGAAACGCAGCTTTAGGCTTTCGCCGAAAAGGCCGTATAAATACGAGTTGCGGCAAGCCATAGCATTAAGACTTTGTACTGTCTGCGTCAAGGGACCTCACCCATGGAAATCCGAAGCCAAATATTTGGTTAAAACTCCTTTCAGGTACGATGTACGCCGAGTAGTCATTGTAAACACTTTAAAGATGGAAACAATCTTAGCAAAGTGCATCAACATGAAAGGCAGTTGACCGCTTTTAATCATTACATGCTCCAGAAATGCATTGTAAGCAGTATTCGACAGGGCTCGAACATTATTTCAAACATCCACGAAGTTCTACCGCCTAGGTAGAACTCCACGCTGCGGCGGGTGAGGTTGCTGTCAAGAATGTGACAGAACCAAAACTGACAAATTATTCAAACGTGTAATTGACGCTACTCGTTTTTAGTTCAGCCACAGCCAAGGGGAGCAGGATGGCGACGGGATCGCAGGAAAACATGCAGTAAGTCAACAGAATCTTTCATAAAATGGTTTTCACTAGTTTCTGACAAACTAGGTAACTGTAAAAGAAGTCTTCTGG
>CACRXP010000538.1:326651-340126 GCA_902702965.1 Spirometra erinaceieuropaei | reverse complement strand
AGGGATTAATATTTTTCTGATCTTTATTTCAAAAGAAGGTGAAGTTTCATGAACTTATTACAGTAATGCTACACACTGGCACAGTGCGAAGATGAGCAGGACAAAGTTAACTAGTAGTTACGCTCCTACGAAACCCTTAAAAGCAAACCTGTGCTTTGCAATCGACTATCCTCTGGTTGTCCTCTAGACAAAAAAGGCATTTTTGGATGAGTAAGAAGTGAGTGGCATTTAATGGTTTAGAGAAATTCTACTGAGATATCTAAAATTAAACTTAATTGATTTATTTCATACCGTCTTAATGTGACCTGAGGCCATCCACTTTAAAAAGCACCCCATAATTTTAGAACAGGCAGGAATAAGTTAAAAATAAATGAAGAATAGAAAGTTAAGATAGACAGAACCCAAACCTCTGTATTTAACACAGCAGTGAGACTTATAGTGATGTTTCGAAATGCTAAATTGCCTTGGTTCAAACGAGCATCTTTTTTGCTTTCATCAGAGAGTTAAAACCACATTAAATGACTGGCTTAGGAAAAAACGGGTTGTCCTGCTGTGGTATTCCGGTAAGATATCGGTTTCTGTGTGTAAAGTGCCAAACAAAAGCTTAAGAAAAGCGTGCTTAAACTGGCTAATTTCCAAGTAAAACCTAAAATCGTCGTACAAACGACGATTCGAGTTATTGACCCATTACTTAACTCAACAAAAAGTAAACAACTTCATAAGACGTAGAAAGTTTAGTTCAAGTCGTCTTTAAGTTCTACGATATAGCCAAATCTGAACTTAGCAAAATATCCACAGGAAGGCCTCAAATGCTGTTAATGAATGTACTGGTTCGTTACTTAATCGGGAATGCACAAAAAATGGTGATACAAATTGTCACTTTGTTGAATATGCTTGACAAATTCTTTAGAGGTTTCCCGTATTAAAAGGTCGTATTCTCCTGACAGGAGATTTCCAGATAGGACTAATTTTCGTCCGCCTTCTTAGCGTGTTCTGCAGAGTAAGTGCGCCCTCCGTCGTTCTAATCACTCGCTCTCCGCAGTCTGGAAATGCTCATGATTAATGGAAACGTTTGCATGTTGAAAGAATAACTGATCACTGCTGTAGTGCGTATTTACTAATTTGCTCTCGTCAAGCGCATGCATAGTTCGTGCAATACTCAGCAAAGACCGTCGAGCTCCTAATAAATTGCATTAACTTTATGAGTACTGTAAGAGACACAAGGCAGTCATAAATGAGTTGCTTGTTCTACAGGGAAAGCCTCCACTAGGACGAATTTGGCAACTAAAACTAAAACCAAATTTAATTAATATACTCAGAGTGGAATGTTTTCCTCAACGCCAAATTAATTTTGGCCTTAAGACGACCACCCAAATTTCCTCCGGTGTGGAGTAGAATCGAGTCCATAAAAGCCTAGTGTATGCCCGCATAAAAGTAGTGTAAACTTCAGACCCGTTTGTTTCTGATGAATTGCAATATAAAAAATTCAAAATTAACAAAGGTATGAGTTATAAATACTCTTTAAACATAACTGTATGTTCGAACAAGCCTACTTCAGTTACTTTTAACTGCTGGAAATAAAGTGCAAAAACTCTCTACCGTTTTTTAAAAAGAGTTCAGTTAAAGGGAGAAAAGACGAGAAAATTCGAGGCTCGCTCGTCAGCTTCAAAGTTAGTGGACGATAATTATGAGATTCTTATTAAGCCGTATGGGACCAGCAACATCCGTCGTCGTTCGTTCAGCGGAACACAGCCTCACTTTTGAATTCATCGAGGCCGAAATCTTCGCCAGAGGTGACAATAGCGTGGGCTACTTGAGTCACGATTCTGTGGCTCACAAACTATAAATAGGCTTGATGATTTTCCTCCTTCTATCCGCTTCTAAGGCTCTCTGGATGCTGCGATTGGCGACGCTGCGAGCATGCTGGTAAACACTAGGTCCGTAAGCTAAAGTGCCGCGCTATTATCACGAAAATGATCAGCACTAATGGTGTAACTGACGCAGTTTACGACTCGTATAAGGGCGAAAAGGCGATTATCGTACTAGGTAAATACATCTGTGATAAATGAGAGAACCGTCGGAAATAAGTGTGCAGTGACGTAACAACCGTATTCTGTGAATACTCCCCTCTCCTGTAAAACTTCTTTACGTTTGTGCTGCTGTATCTGGTGATGAGTACGTGTGTGAATCCGAGACGTCAGGCGCGTAAAACTCTTGGTTCAGTTATGTAGTTTCTTCCCTTTTGATGTGTGACATGTTGTCTTTTGTCACAATGCTACCAAATGACAAGTGCATACTCTTGATTAATCATCACTAATTGCACGTGTCTGCCGGAGGTTTCGACTAAACCAGCCGCTGGACCGATACCAGGCCACGAGCGAAGGGCTAATCGTTGTTCATCTAAGACCAAGAGCGGACATGATTAGGTCAACAGCAAAACCGGCAAAATACAGCCAGTCTTGTGTGACAAGAAATTTGACCACATATCAAATTAGTTCATTTCTCCATGAAGGTAAATCTTTCTAATTCTGCGAAAATTGGCGGTAGCACACAGTATTCTGCGGCCGAAAATGCAACGTCAAACGCAGTGGCGACCATGTGTATATTTGTTATTCTCAGTGGTAAGTATTGAACCGATTGCCAAAATCGATGCTGCGGCGATTATGGAGCTATCCAAAGGGTCCTTTGGTAATCGTGACATTAGGCGTTTTGTGAAAACACATTTTGACTGTCTATCTGGTGACAACAGTCGTGCTTTTAGTCCCAGACGCTTTGAGATAAACAGAGATTCTGACGTCCATTATCTGAAATGTTGATGTGACCCCTAAAGTAAGGAAGTACCAGCTTCGCGATTATCGAGATACCCACTTAGGGAAAATCACATTAATACGTAATTGTCTTGGATTCCTCTTTGATTGGCACTAAGTGCCATCCAGATCAGTTTCTATCCGTGGGGAGCGAGTACTTGTGTTTACTGCAAGTAGACTATCTAACGTGTTTAAAATTAGTGACGACTAAATAAAACGCCCACACTGAGCCCCTGAAAGTCGATGAGCCTATACAACTGTCAAAACCATCTTCCTTCTCGACCTTAATACCGCGGGTCAATAATGGCTTGACGACCAACAAAGATCTAAAAACTCAAATGGAATTTTTCAAATAGGGTTCTGAAATTAGAGATGATTCAGTCGGAGAGGAGAGAAGACAGCTCATGAGCAGTTTGTTTTAGTTATTTTTTAATGCAGGCTGTCCACTTTTGTGCGAAGTACTCTATAGGTATCGTTTTATGCACGTCTAAAAAGTCGAAAACATGCTTAAGATAGAGATTTGTGAATGTGAAAAAAATTATTTCAAATAAATATTTTTGGATCACTCCTGACAGCTTGCATAAAAGATATGCTAATTACGAAAGATGAAATGTACATAGCTTACATGCAACAGGCCAGCCGATTCCCGGAAACACTTAAAGCAAAAATAACTTAAGAAGAATGGCCACCGATTTAAGTCCTTCGACCAATCACGACGCTTTTTTCTATTGTCAGGTCGCTCGAGGAGACGCCGAAAATATTCGACTGTTTTTATGCACAAGTGGGTTGCTCGCATCCATCGGTCTACAAGCCTATCCTATATTAATAAGAAAGGTATAAGGGCGATAAATCGGAGACTTACTCTCGCTTTCACGTAAATTTTCCGCCGTCAAGATGCCATGGTGGCTCGGATTGTTAAAAATTAAACGATGCGTGCTCGGGGACGATAAATTTCTTACAGCTTTGTCTCTGATGAATTAAAAAAGTTAGTGCATATGAACAAAAATGCCAAAAGTAACATGATAAAGACTTCAGATATGAAGGGAGAGACACGATTGCTGGGACAAGAGCTTCATTAGCCTGATGTTTCGGATTCCTGCTGGTACGTATCATCAGAGACAAAGCTGCTGAAAGCTGTCCGCCGCCTTCTCGCACCATTTGGAGTTGGAGTCGCACACAGACCGGAGGCAACCATCAGGCGTCAGGTAATGAAACCGAGAGGTCCGCTACCACGGCAAAAAACGTCTGGAGTCGTTTATCGGATCTGATGCAGTTGCGGACAAAGCAACTACGCCGGAGAAATCGGAAGACAACTCCAAACGCGAACGGCCGAACACGCTGCAGCGGTGCGGAGAAATGACGCCAGTTCTCAAGTTGCGGCTCATTCGACGAGATCCGGCCACACATTCAAATTTGACGAGGCCGAAATTCTCGCAAGAGGTGACAACCGCGTGAGCAGGGAGCTGCTTGAGTCATGGTTTACTGTCCCCCAGTCCATTAACAAGTGCAATGACGTTCCTCTTCCATGCTCGGTGCTGAGACTTTGACTAGGCGGAATAATTGGCCACGGGGGAAGCGCACAGGTGAACACTTTTCCCAACATCGGGGTCGGTGGGTCAGCTGGTCGGGCAATCATCACACCAACATCCAACGCACGTGATGAAATTGCATCAACTGACGACGCGAATGTCGGCCATCAAACAGTCAGCACACCAAGTGCAACGATCCCTGAAGAATGGGAAAATCGTGAATATTCGTACGCATGCGGTAGCATGGCGACTGCATCCTATAAATACTGCAGTCCCTTGTGCATGAACCACCCGTATCTGCTTTTGTCTCTGATGATGGGTTCGGGCAGGAATCCGAAACGTCAGGCTAGTAAAGCTCTTGTTCCAGTGATCGTGTATCCTTCTTCAAGACTGCTTCCTGGGACTCGCCTCTTCGCTTCTATTGAATTCAGATATGCTTATGGTTATGCTCCGACTGCATGTAGGATTTGAAATTGGCGCTCGAAAATAAAACCAGAAATCGTTCTCACGTGTGGTCTTTTGTATTAAGTGTGACGAGAGTTCATTGGATTGAATTATCTCCACGTCAGTTCGCGATATCAGAAATAAAACCATGTATAGTATATACCCATTGAGGAAGTGCGACGCAGTGGAATATAATGTAAACGAGATAAACCTAAGGGCATAAGTAAGTTTCTCTTTAACAGTTAGGAGTTAAATGGCGTTACTGTTGGTTTAGTTTGAAATTCGGCCTGCTAAAGGTGTAGAACTGCTCACAGGCCAGTGGTCACAACACTAAACGTCATATACGCATTCGTCAAACCATAATTCAGAAGTTCAAATACAAAAAGCAGAAAGCTAGTTGAATATTTAAAAATAGACTGCTAGACGATCAATATTCAGAAAATCAGATAAAGTGCATAGAACACAAGCAACCTCAAGAGAACTATTAATTAGATTTGAAACATATACAGAAGGACTTCCTGATAAGAAATGTAAACGACCAGAAATCTGAGAAGATGGACTTTGTTCCAAATGTCAATAATAAGTTTGTCACCAGCAGAATGAACCACGGTACTCACTGTGGACTATCTACCTCTGATTTAAGAAGCGTCGATAAAGTCTCCTCATGTTTCTCATTTCTGAGGTCTGCTTAACAAGACTGCTACTTTGACTAAATAAAGCGTGCAGTGTCTTATAGGTAAACTGTTTTTCAAGTACCAGATTTGGTTAGAGATGTACCGATTCGTGAAGTAATTTGACCTGTCTCAAAAGTAAAGTGCAGAGTTTTTTCAGCTGGTTCGGTCACTTGGTTCCATCAGGGTGAATATAAGAATTCTTTCGGCTGCATCATGAAAGGTTACCTTAAGTGAACACCATTCGCTACAGCTTTTTGTTTCGCATTTTGCATTCCTAAGCTGCGCTTTGTTGCCCTACCTGATAACACCACATGAAAGCTGACATTTAAACATTATGATACTGTTGGACGGTTGTTTTCTCAGACTCATGTGGACGAGCTGACAATCGGCCTCTGTTTTTGCTATCTTCCTTTGTTGGCTTTTAAGCAAAAGGTCGTGTAATCATGAGTTAATAATGATGTGTTCAATTGCATGGATGTTAAGTCATTACGGAATGTTTTTTTGGTCAATAATCTTGACGGAGCAGAAAGTACATGCCAGTGACAAACTCTGTTCAGTCACTGAGAGTGAAAAGTCAATGGACACTGTCAGTAAGCCTAATATGATTCCACTCAGTTATTTGAATGGCATTTTGATGAGCCTTCAAGACCAACTACAGTCACTTGCGCAGAGGGGCAGATTAAGTCACACGATTTTGTCTACAGGCTTGGGGAACGCATGTATAATGGTGCCTGTGGGACTCCCACTTAGTTAGGATCCAACCCACCCTCCCCCTATTTCTGTGAAGTCCTGGTTGGTTGCACATAGGTCAGCAGGTGTAATGACAAGTCTAGATGCAGGCTTTCATGACTTTTACCTTATCAACCTGCCCCTAGTTTACATAACCTTACGATTACACCTTGTAGGAGACAATTCTCACCCTTAAAGTGCTGGCTGCGCGCCAGACTCGGCAGTCTGCGATGCTGAACGTCCGCATATCGATCGAAAATGGAGTCATTCCATTGAAAACGCATTCTTCTCTGGTTACACTACGTTTGAGTATTTGCCTATGTTGATTGTATTTTGTCGGCTTTCAAAAGTCGACAGGAAAATGTATGACTGAAGCAGTTAAATCAATGTTTGTCCAGAAAGGAAATAAAACTGAAATGTGGGATTCGAAGAATACAGACTAAGAAGTTGTATTTAAGTAATATGTTGGGGCAACAGTTCTGCAGCACTTGCCAAAAACCTATTTATTTTGTCGATCATGATTGATCGGATGAACCTTTTTTTCATCAGACGTCATAATGCGCTTCCAAAACCGATCGTTCAGAGGGTTTTACAAGTGGCGGCAAATTTTGATGCGTGGATTGGTTGGTGCTTTGTTCAAATCATGCGAGTCATGGTGGGGTTTCTTATGGAAAAAGCCAAATTTAAACAATTGTCGCAGCCCCGTCTTGGGATCGATTTCGAGTACTGCCCCCAAATCACGACTGCCCGACGGCGGTCCATGTTCAAAAGTGGAAAGCAAGTCCCCATTGTCCAATTCTGATGGCTGACCAGAACGAGGTTAATCTTCCAATTTGATGCTGCTAGAGTTAAAACGTTTGTAAATATGTACAAAAAACAGCAAAGAAACGTGCGAAGATGGTCAAAACTTCAGAAAACATATAAAAACAGCGTTCATCACGAGTGCTGCAGAGCGTTTGTCAAACCTAGTGTTATGCCTTACTCTCGGCAGTTAGTAATTATTTTGCAGTCTTTATTTCGAAAAGCCTTTTCTGTGGCTGGGAAGGGTTTGACAAGGATAGACTATGAGGCAGGGGAATGGAGAGCAAGTCTACTTGATTAAATTACGCAACTATTTTGTCCATCGTTAAATATGGTCCACCTAGTCATTTGAGATTTGTTCTTCGCCTACTAAGATTCGTGATCCTGGAAACTAGAACGAAATAGCCCCCGAATTAAGAAATACGCAATTCCTCAAAACTCTGTTAAAAATAATGTTGGCGGAGTTGATTTTAATTTTTGAACCATTATTATCCGGTTTTTCACCGCTACAGTCACCATCCACCATCTAGATTAAATTAAGGCTCCTCCGGAATTTTGAGAGCGCACGGTCATCGCGAGCCGGAAACTGCATTAAAATGATTCTCAGGCAGTAATTGTAAATCGATTAGCACACGCTTGATAACAGTGGTGACGAACAGCGTAACCTTAAATGAACGGCTCTGCTTTTTTGCCTCTTTTTCTCCATGGGAGCATGATCTGGAAGAGGTTGCGTTCCATCTGCGTATTGTACAATCAAAAAGAGCAATTGAAGACATTATCACTCAGTGCAGAGCCTCTATTGAATGACGCTGTCATCAATTCCTAGGCAACTTTTAAGGTAGATCACTTTCGACTACCCCAAAAAACTTTGGAAAATTTACGGAAAACGACAGACTTTGTTGTATGGCTATTCTTAACATATTTAACGAGAGTGATTTTGTGAAAATTCGGTTTGACTTCCACTCCTCTAGAGTACAATACTTTGCAATAAAAGTTTAAAACAGTCCTGCAAGAGCTACATTTGTTGTCTATACAGAGTCTGAAAAATTCGCTCTTAAGATTGTTGTACCTTATGGCAGTCTAGTTGACGGACTCGCTCAGTCCCGTCCGGAAGTCTTTGGAATGGATTGCACACTTTCAGTTTTGGCAGGAGTACTAGGATTAAATAGGAAAAGATGGATAAGGAAAGCTGAGTCATTTCTTCCGTAAGTTTTTTCCACGTAGATAACTGTCCTATCATTTGTGCATGTGATGTTGGAAATTGTTTTCAAACAGGACCCTAGTAATTGATACGGAAATCGTAATTTCGAGAAACCAAATTCCAAAATAATTACCCGATATATTTTTGTATCAGCGCCTACACATCTAGAAACTACCTCGCGGTATCTGCGCAACAGATTTTGAGATAGGCTTGTCTTAATATTGAGAGTTTTGTGAGTCCGATGAGAAACTGCCCCATACGCACTAAATTTGCTCCCCGTAATCAACTTGGCTCTACCTCCTTCAGACTCTTTGCTGATGATTCTCTAGTTCCCCTGATGTAACAACTGGGTCCTATGGAGTACAGCTATCTTGGGAAAACTTTTCTGTAGTTCACGTTCACACTTACACAAATATGAAAGATAAATTTGGCCTCTTTCATACCCGAGTGTATGTCCTCATCAACCTTTATAGGTTTCAAACGTAATTTTTGTACTTCACTTAACCAGTCGGAGAAGTGAACATGCTTGACGTATTGACTTATCTGCTACCAAAGTAAGGAAGACATCCCAAACCTTCCGAATGCATTTGAAATGACTGATTTCTGTATTGCATACACTCATGACCTGTGCTAAGTTTGGAAACTAACACATTTATCTTTTTCATCAGGTCAAACGATTACATAGAAGTTTAAGTTATGCGAATTACATGACTTATAAGTGATTCGGGACAATTAACATCCATCTTTCTCACGCCACTCGCATGACGAGGTGTGCTATGGCGTAGTTGGCGTGTCGTGGTCATTGGGTTAAGGGGGCGAGGAAGAGGGGAGGGGGCTGTAAGTACATCGGGTACGTTGTGCACACATCCTGCCATCAGGAGGCTTGGGTGACGTTGGGGTCTGCGTTGGCCAGGGAAGACAGAGCGCCTGTGTCAGAGTCTTCTGACAGCATAGCACTGGCTAGCCGTATAGCCACTGCCTCGACTGCAGCTAGCACCCGTTGGCATAGGCCTCTGGAGAAGCTTGCTGGTGTCCGGTAGACAACCTGAAAGGCTTCTTTGTTATCGACTCGGTGATTCGTATCGACAAGATGTGCGAGGATAGAACCCGAGATCGATTTCTTCTCACCTTTGCCTAGCCAGGCCGGTATGTGTTCACGTACTCTCTTTTCCAAGCGCCTCATTGTACAGCCAATGTATCCCGCTCCACAGCAGCAAGTGAATGAATAAATACACATCGATGTGGCCTGCAACGGGAGTCGGTCTCTACCTCCCAAGCGTAGGAGGGGAGAGTTAGTGAAACATACACGTAAGTTCGCCGCGGGGAAAGCGCTAGTGATCGCTGTCTTCAGACGTCTTCTAACTAGGGCACTTGCTGCGTCCCCTTGAAAAGGCAGTCTTATAAATATGTCCTTTTCCGCAATTGCCATGGTAGGCTTTGCAGGGCGCTCCCCTATATTTCGGAGGATAAATCTTTCTGGATATCCGTTTTCGTGGAGTGTATCCCGCAGCTGCTGGAGTTCTGCCTACACAGTCTCAGGAGAGCAGAGCACTCTAGCTGCCAATCCCTGGACCAAATTTCGTTCTTCTGCACAGACAAGAGGATGGGTCTATCCAACGTAGGGTATTCCGAAAGAAAACCTGGACGGGACAATACATTAATTTTCACAGTTTTGTTGTCAGAAGACTCTGACACAGGCGCTCTGTCTTCCCTCGCCAACGCCGACCCCAACGTCGCCCCAACCTCCTGATGGCAGGGTGTGTGCACAACGTACCCGACGTACTCACAGCCTATGTCCCCCGCTCTCCCTCGCCCCCTTAACCCAATGACCACGACACGCCAACCACACCATAGCACGCCTCGTCATGCGAGTGGCGTTGGAACGATGGATGTTAATTGTCCCCGAATCACTTATAAGTCATGTAATTCGCATAACTTAAACTTCTATGTAACCGTTTTGGCCTGATGAAGAGTTACTGAAAACACGTGTTCGCCAATTTGACTTTTTAATTGTAACATGGGAATATTCGCTGAACATTTATCTTCATTCGTGACATTCAAAAGTATGCGTACTTATAAGCAATGATATGCGCGGGTCAAAAATCCAGCATTTTTAAAAAATAAATTAATATAAATTCAGAAGACTAGTTGGCGAGTACACGCATGCTTTCGGTTAATTCTCGTTGGGCCAAGGTACAAAGTAAAAGGTGTGAGAGATAAGAGAAATCGATTACCGTTCGCCTTTTCATACAGTGGTGTGTGCGAATAAAGGTAAGGGGAGGGGGGAGGTAGCAAGTGGCAATGGAGGTTAGGTAGGGCCTTGTCACCTGGGTGGGGGGAGGGGGGGCGAGGACGCGCAGGCATGCGCGTAGTCAATCCATCTTTGGATATAGTAGACGCGGAGCGTGCAAGAGGTTCTTTTGCGCGCACAGGACCGGCCTCCATAGCCTGATCGCCGGATGAGCCTCCGCCTGCCTCTCCAGGGAGGCGAATTCGGCGCCATCATCCGCGTCTACGCTTCGCGAGGACCAGTCCTGACGCTGCAAATATCAAATTCTACGACGGCCTGCACGTCCTCCTGGCGACTGTGCCTAAGGTGGACAAGTTGATTGCCCTTGATGGCTTCAACGCCCCCGTCGGCACGGTCCATGCTGCCTGGCGAGGAGTGCTGGATCCCCGTGGTCTTGACGGTTCCAACGACAATGGCATACATTACGAACCTGCGCAGAACACCGCCTCATCCCGAGCAACACCTACTTTTGCCTTCCAACACGAGAAAAGGCCACCTGGATGCACCCTAGGTCGCTATACTGACACTCGCTGGACTATGTCCTTGTCCGGAGGAGAGACCAGAGGGACGTGCTGGTGACAAAGGCGATGCCGGGTGCCGACGGGTGGACCGACCATCGTCTCGTCACCTCCAAGGTGCGGATGCGCCTACAGCCTCACAGGAGACCGCAAGGTAAGCGATCCCCAGGCAAGCTGGATATGGCTTTGATGTCTTTGTCCGCTCACCATCTACATTTCAGCAGTGAACTAACTCAACGGCTAACAGGCCTTCCGGCCGCCGACGCCGCTGCCGCTGCCGAAGAAAACGCCTCCGTGGAGGACCGATGGTGCCAACTGCGGGACACTGTGCAGTCGAAGACCCTGGCTGTCTTCGGTCACGCAAGACGTCAAGACCAGGAATAGTTCGATGACAACGATGCTGCTATCAACAACCTGCTCGCCGAGAAGAACCGCCTGCACAAAGCCTACTTCAGTCGTCCCACCGACGACAACAAAGCAGCTTTCTACCTTAGTCGCCGCCTTGTGCAACAGCGGCTGAGCGAGATGCAGGACGCTTGGACGGCTCGCAAGGCCGAGCAGATCCAAAGGCACGCAGGCACAAAGAATTGGAAAACTTCTTCGTTGCGATCGAGGCTGTCTACGGTCCCACAACCGAAGCAACTGCTCCTCTTCTCACCGCCGATGAGAGTGCCCGACTCACTGAGAAGACATACGTTCTTCAGCGATAGGCCGAGCACTTCAAAGGTGTCCTCAAACGTCCCTCCATCATCTCCCAGGCCGCCATCGACAGACTGCCTCAAGTGGAGACCAACGCCGATCTCGACCTACCGCCCTCTCCCCACGAAACCATGAGGGTGTGCAGCAGCTCTCCAGCAGGAAAGCTCCCAGATCGGGCGCGATCCTTGCTGAGATCCACAAGCACGGTGGCCCCCAAATCAGGGATCATCTGACGGCGCTCTGTCAGGAGATGTGGCGTCAAGGAGAACTCCCACAGGATTTGAAGGACGCCACAGTCGTGAATCTCTTTAAGCGGAAAGGCAATCGCCAGCTCTACGACAGCCACCAAGGCATTTCCTTGCTGAACATCGCCGGGAAGCACTTTGCTCGCATCGTTCTTAATCGTCTGAACAAACATCTGGAACAGGGTCTCCTGCCGGGAAGCCAGTGTGGTTTTCGCCGTCATCGTGGGACCATGGACATGATCTTCGCCGCCCGCCAACTGCAGGAGAAGTGTCAGGAGATGCAAATCCACCGCTGCTATACCTTCTTGGATCTGGCGAAAGTCTTCGGCACGGTAAATCGTAAAGGGCTGTGGGGAATCACGCAGAAATTCGGCCGTCCCGAGCGATTCATCCAGATGGTGCGTCAGCTCCACGATGGCAAGATGGCGCAAGTCACGTACAACGGAGCTGTTTCAGAGGCATTCGCAATGACCCACGGAGTGAAGCAGGGCTGCGTCCTCACGCCTACCCTCTTCAGTTTCATGTTGTCTGTCATGCTGACAAACGCCTACCGTGGCGAGCACCCCGAGATCCACATCGTCTACAGGACAAACGGTCCACTCCTCAAACACCGGCGGATACATTTCCAGTCGCGTGTGTCCCCAAATTCCGTCCATGAACTTCTCTTCGTCGTAGACTGCGCCCCCAACGCCGCCTTGGAAGGAGCATGGATCTCTTCTCCGCCGTCTTCCACAACGTCGGTCTAATCACCAACATAGAGAAAACGCTGGTCATGTATCAACCACCACCCGATTCCGCCTACATCGCACCCCAAATCAACTTAAACGGCGCCCAACTGCAAGTCGTGGGCAACTTCCCTTACCTGGGCAGCATCCTCTCCCGAAAAACCAAGGTCGACGCTGAAATGGCCCGCCGAATTTCCAAGGCCAGCCAAGTCTTCGGCCGTCTGCAAAACACAGTTTTGAATCGATACGGTCTCCGTCTCAGTGGCAAAGTCCAGATGCACAAAGCGATCATTCTTCCGACGCTGCCGTACGGAGCTGAGACCTGGACTGTATACAAAAAGCAGGTGCGAAGACCCAACTACTTATGCCTCTGCTGTCTTAGAGGGATATTGAAGCTGAGGTGGCAGGGCCAGATCCCCGTTGCAGACGTACTAGAAGGGACGTTAATCCGTCACCAGTGTGGCTCAGTCCGTCGACACGAGGACATACTGAAAACCTCCCTAAAGCGTCTGAAGATCAACCAGGCCAACTGGGAAGACCTCGTCCGGTACAAACCGACCGGGCGGAGAACAATCAAGACCGGTGCGGCAATGTACGAAGATATCCGCATTACCACCGCCAAAGCCAAACGCAAAGCTCGCAAATCCCAATTGTTTCCACCACTTAACGCCAACGCTCAAGCTGCCCACGATATCCGGGCCCCAACCAAACTTATTAGACATCTACGTACCAACTGCAGCACCTCGAGGACGCCACCCGATGTCCCCCACTCCACCCCTACCTTGCCCATCACGCCGACAATCAACATTGACC